>JAVJIF010006322.1:0-85579 GCA_038442645.1 Agave tequilana
AGAGTTTGAGAAAGAGTTTTGTGATCTTGAGGAGATCACTATTGTTCTTGTGATCCTTGTTCTTGTGGAGACAACTCCTAGGTGGAGTTCTTTGTAAGTTGTGAAGCTAAGGGCTTGGGGTCTTCGGTAGACCAAACTTGTACGGCATCCTCGGTGGATAGTGGAAACCCTTCACGGAGGTGAAGGCGGGACTAGAGCGGTGGCTCGAACCTCGAAACAAATCAATTGTGTTTGCGATTGCCTTGCGTCATCTTGCTTACATTTCTCTTGCTTTATTTGTCTTCAATTATTTGCTTGAGAAACTAACCCTTTTCTTTGTGCATCTTCTCTTGTTTGTTTTACTTGTGTTGTTGATTGTGTGTATTTCATCATAGCATTTCATTCTTTACTTGTTCGATCATATCTCATACAACCGGTTGCATTGCGCACCTCTAACCCATTTTTAAAGGGGAATTGGGAGGAAGGAGTTCAGAACCTCTCACGGGGTATTCGGCTCTTAGTCTTGTTTTGAGAGATCGTTGCATCACTCATTCTATTAAGTTTAAAAGATCATTAGATTAGCAAATACACCTATTCACCCCCCCTCTAGTGTATTTCAGCTGCCTCCTCTTCTCCTCCTCTTCCTTTCTCCTATTCTCCTTCTCCTGCTCCTCTTTCTCCTTCTTCCTTTTCTCCTCCTCCTCCTTCGCAGCAGTGGCTGCTCTCAGTAGCTCTTCTTTTTCTTCCTCTTCACCTTTATTTTATGCTGCTGCTTTCTTAATTTTCTTTTTTCTTTTCTCTCTCTTCTCTTTTTCTTTAATATTCAGACTTCTAAGCTTTTTCATTATCTATTTTTTCAATTTTTTTTTCTTGCTCAATAAGATATGCCCTCAAGTGTGTATTTTCATTCCTCAAAATTTCTAGTTCATACAGATAACCTGCAACAGTTGGTTCTTGTTCCCTCGTTGTCTCCTTAATTATTTTGACAGGTTCTCATTCTGTTTTCGTTAGGATGTTAGCTTCAATATTTATCTCTTCTTTCTTTCATTCTTCTTCTTCTTCATCATCATTTCAGTAGGAAGGCCAAGTATGATTTTTTCAGCATTCGAAATGTGACCATTCGATTAAAAATCTGAAAACATGTTTAAACAAACATCATATAAACTTAACCTGTTAGTTTTGCGACTTATATCTCAGCAAAATAAAACTTGTAATAAAAGTCAAATCAAACAAACTTTGACCATGGTCGCAGTCATAACTTTTTAACTATAACATAATATCAGACTGCGGCCATAGTCGCAGTACTGATTTCATACTAAATTCATCCCGTCTCAGGTACTGCGATCTCAGACGCAGTCAAAATCAAGGAAATAAAAGAACTTTGACCTTTATCGCAGTTCACTTATAACGTAATAAAGGGACTATGACTTTGGTCGTACTCCACTGAAATTTTAGCTAAGGAACTGCGACTTTGACCACTGACATAAAAATTAAAAATAAATATATAAAAAACTATGAAGAGACTATGATCACTAACTATTAAAAACTAATCTTATCTTCTTCAACATCATTAAGATCAATTTCAATCAGGGCTCTGTTAATATTTGAAGTCCTATCTTACTGCTCGTGGGGTTTTATCCTACAAACCCTTTCACGGCTCAAAAATAGCAGTCCTTTCACATAGCAATACTACAACATGTATTAATATATTAGTTTATATGATCAATGTCAATATAAGTAATTTTCAAAAATTTTTACCAACTTGGGCATTCTTGCAACTCAAATGTGGTGTGCCTGAAGATGTCCATTGACTCAATCAGAAATTGTCAAACAGTTTTAGCCCAGTATATGGTCTTCATCAGCTGAATATTGGCAATTTCTCCACTATATACTACGGCACAGTGCATTTACTGTCGAGAAAGAATAGAGTGGCCGATATATACAGGATGATTAATGTTGTGAAGTCTTGAATTGCAAGTCTTTGTCTGTCTCTTATAATTTCATTTAAAGTCACTTGCTGCTCAAGTTGTTCACCTTTGTCACATCTTATTCAGTTCTCCTTCTTTTCTTCACCAGAATATCATCCAAAACTTCTTTAATGGATACTTTCGTGATCTTCTTATATTTGAAAAATAGTGTTTTATCACCCCGTCCTTCAGTGTACAGTCTTATTCATAATGAAATCCGCCCTATTGATAGGTAGACCAAACGTTAGGCAACATTCTCTACTGTTAACCCCAATTAGTTTGCCCCAATAAGAAAGGTCCTGACTCCTATCATGCTGGTTTACAATTTTCAGTACACTTATGTTTGATTTCATGCCTTTGTCAACACCAAACTCCTCGTTATAGAAGGCTATGAAAATTGCACCAAACGGGATCTCCTTCATTGCATTCACAAAATCTGCCTGAATGTGCTTTTTGTATTTTTCTTATGAATTTGCATATAGGCTCTAGGCTCGATCTCATAGGATGAGCCTTCAGTTCTTGCTTAGCTATAGATGTGTTTTGGACACATATATTGCATAAACATTATTACATTCCTACATATTTTCTGTAATAAATCATTACAAACTTACTTGTCTTAATGTCCTAATCCTTGCAGGATGATAAAGAGAGATAAACATAAACCTTATCCAAACAACCCAAAAGTTCAATCAAACAGGGATCGACTCAAATTCAGAGAACTTTGAGTCTTTCTTATCTGAGGATTGGATTTATCAGATAAGATAATACTATAAAAATTCAAAAAAAAATGAATTTTTGAAGACCCTATTGGGTTTGCTGAGGATAAATGGATAGAGAGAAGATCAACGGATGAGATGAAGCAATTTAGATTCGGATTCAGACTGGATACAGTTTAGCATTTTAATTATAACTTTCGCTTACCGAATCTCAAATCTGATGATTCAAGATGATCCAGAAAAGAAAATTTAAAGGGCTACAACTTTTATGTGATCACTGTTTCGAATTCTATCATCTGATAAGCAATATTTAGCAATCAACACGCCAATAAGCTGCAGATTAGAATTCTGGATAAATCAAATCAAGTTTGGAGATAAGAGGAAGATTGAAATTCAAAAATAACCAGCTCTTCCTATCTCTCTACGCTATCCCTTATCACTATTTTCCTATAAATATCTGTATTCATGAGAGAGAGGGAACACCAGAAAGCTAAAAAATCAGAAAAGAGAGTTTTGAGTGTTTTAATGCGAGATTGGAGAGGATCAAGGGCTTTGCATTTGATGCTTATTGATAAAATTCAGAATTCTTCTTCACGATCTTGCAGCATTCAGTCTAAGTCTTTCTTTATGTTATTCTTTTCTTACATATTTGATTCCATGAAGTCATCTCTTTTCTTATATTAGCTTCTTTTGTTTTCAGCATCGTTTGGAGGAGGGAGACAACAAGGCGACGATAAAAAACAAGTTCCCCGGTTCATCTTCCTCTTCCTTTCATATCAATCTCTTAATTTCTTTTTTTACTTTAGTTATTCAAATCTTCGCAAAAAGGTTAGTATTTCTTTCTTCTTTTGCTTTCTTCATATTTTTATTTTCTTTTTACTTTCTTCCACAAGATCTTAATTTATTTATTTATATTTTTTTTAAAACAAAATTTCAATCTTCATCTAGGATCTCTCAACTAGAGTAAGATAAAAGTGAGATTTTTAATAACTAAATTTTTATGAACAAGTCTCTGTGGATTCGATCCTATACTTGTCACTACCACACTTTGTTAAAAAGATTCTAATAAGTTTAGGTTCATAACTATACGTGATTCAACAACGATAGAGTTTTTCATGAACTTCGAAACGCAAATAGTTTTTAAGCGTCGTTGCTGGGGACTTTTGAAAATTTTTGTTTTGAAAATCAACATCTAATATTTTTCTAGTTTAATATTAAAAAATTTTAAAAAAATTATCAAAAATTAAAAAAATTCAGAAGTTAAATCTTAAAAAAAATTCAAAATTCTTTTTTTTATTTTTTTTTTCCATCCCTAAGATTTAATTTCAGATTTTCTTTGCAGGGATATGTATGAACAAAGGAAGACTTGCACAACAAGAAGAAGCTTACTTGCTTATGACATATTGCTTTGCTAAATAAAAATAAATAAAAATTTGCTTGCTTCAGAGTCACAGAAAAGGTTAGCATTTTCTAATTCTACCCACGAATCTCTTGTCAATGAGGTTTTGGAGGTGCTTATTGATTGTTTTGTGCTGCATTAGTACATACTTGCATAAAAAGATCTTAAGAGCTGTCTCCCCTCACATAAGGTCAGGATTTCATCACTTGTTCCTTGGCTCAAAAATTACAACCACATATAAGTTTTTTTCAAGCTTGAACTAATTTAAAATCAATTAGAACTCAGCCACTAGGATTTCGAGCTCATTTAAGTGGAACTATTTTGGGAAGACTCCGGTGAACACTTTCAAGCTTTCGAAGAGGAACTTCCTTATCTAGAAAATGTGACTTACTCATTGCGGCGGTGCCTGGCCTGGAGAAAGAACTGAATCGCTTGTTGACGGGTTTGACCGTAAACCCACAATCCTTCCAACCCAGTTAGGAGCTGTCTAACTAGGGAGAATTCTATTCTCTTAAGATTAGTGGTTGAAAAAAAAACTGATTACTTTAAATTAAATTCAAGATAAAGAAAAATAATTGATTACGATAAAGCTGTCGCTGCCCGTCGTAGTTCTGAAACTCAACAAGACTTTCGGGTTTTGAATTGTGTGCGTAATTATGCATCGAATCCATATGAGATACAAGTTACAAGTTTTATACCATAAGATTTTTCAGTTGTTCCAAAAGGAATGGGCAGTTGTAATGACACTCTTTTTTCGGAAGAGTTGGAACATGATGGACCAAGAGCAAATCATTTTATTGGTGAATTTTTAAAATCAAAATACATTTGGGAAAATGTCAGTTATGAAAATTCTAGTGAACTTAATGTGTCTTGTAGTTGTGCATTATTCGAAACAGAGCTATCTTTTGTCGACATATTCTGTGCATTTTGTGGCGCAATCACATTACACATATACCAGAATCCTATATACTACAGCAGAGATGGAGGTTGGATGCCTGTTACAAGGATATTGTAATTGAAAAAGGCTTTAGACCTTTTCCTAATCAAGACAGCGAGGGACTGCTAGACTGTGGACACTGCGATCTAAATTTAATGCAATTCTGAATGGTGCTCGATTCGGATATCCATCTTTCAAAGTTGGATGCTGTGTTGGAAAGATTTGCTGCAGAAACTAGTAATGAATGCAAATCCAGGACAGTAAATGATCAATCATCACAGTCTGAAACAAATAATGGTTCCAGTGGATCAGTTGTAATTTTGCGAGATGTTTCTTGACTATACGCAATCCAACTGGTCCTGTACCAACCAAGGGGAGGCCTAAAGGTGCATCCAGGCTAAAGTCTGGTTTTGAAGATTGTCTATCACAGAAGGAAGTCAAGAATCAAAAGTGCGGAAACTGTCAACAGCTGGTCCATTATAGGACTGGTTGTCCATTATTGGTATGAAATTAAACTCGTTATAGAATTTAAATTTAAATTTAAAATTTCAAATATTTATGTTTTTTTACTTGCAGAGGAAGTAGTTTCAGGTTGCGGCTACCTGAAACGAATAAAGTTTTTATTTATACATCTTCAGGCATCATCTGCGACCATGGTCGCAGTGTTAATAGAAAAGACGTATCATTGTATTGCGACCTGGGTCGCAGTACAAGTACTATTGTGCAGGTCGCAGTACAGGTACTATTGTACTTTCAAGTATTTCCCATCTCTTGTTCCAATGTAATATGTTGTACTTTATAATAATTTTTGAATATAGTGAAAATTTTTTTAAAATCTACTATGACAATGGTGGCGTATTCATACAAAATGCTATAGTTAATTGAATATAGACTGTGATCGCTGTATGTATATTTCTTGAGTTAATAGAACCTTTATTTTCTTCTTGACTGTGACTTTGGTTTGCAATCATCAATTTTACCAAAAAATAGTAGTTTCAGAACTGCGACCAGCGTCGCAGTTCATATTTCACTATATTTTTGGGATGTTTGCTTTTCTTTGTTCTGTATGAATTATTACATTAAGGTTTTTATATGTTAATAATTAAATTGTATATTGTGAAATTTAGACCTTTATAATGCACACTGCGACCTCGGTCGCAATTACGATTATACTCTTAAATTAGTCTTTTACATCCGCAACTCCTGTTGTTGATATTAGTTTTTTTGTAACTGCGATAATAGTCACAGTGTATCCCATTTTGATGTAAATATCACATTTTTGTGATTAGATCACATTGTCGTGTTGTTGGGTCAATGCATGCTATCTTGATCACAATCAGTCTTAAAAATAGTGAAAAAATTGACATAGGCCATAAAAAATTGCCACCATATTTCATTATTCCCACAAACATAAGAATTAAAATAGTGAAAAATTTGACCATTAAAATTAAAATTAGAAAAATATTTATTTACATAATTAACATTCCAAAATAAAAACATAAATTGCCTAAAAAGAAAAACTACATATTTAAATTCTATTGATGAATACAAAGGACTATTCTAGTCATCCTTGTTATCACCATCATAATTATCTTCGTCTTCCATGTTATAACGGTTTTCGTCTTCCGTATCACTTTCCTCCTCCTCCTCATTACCGCCACTCTCCTCTTCATTTTCTTCCTCTTCACAGTGGTATTTCGTTTCATCCATGAACTCCCAGAATTGGTTGTCTATATCAAGCTCATCCTTCGACTCGTATCGAGAAAATTTATCAGAACTATATTCCCAATCATCATTAGATGAATGGCTTCTTTCAGGGAAGATGGTGGTGAAGAAATTTTTAATCTTTTTCAGAATTTTACAGAAACGAATTTCAGGAATGTAATTTAGGCTGTTGTTTTCCTTTAAAGGACACCCCTTAATATATAATACATCCATGAATTCTAAAAGATTTATGCTCTCAAACGACGTGAACATGGCGTAAATTTATTATCTGTCTTTTTTGAAAAGTGTATCCTTTTAGGTGACTGTTTCAGTTTTCAAAAAACGGTTAAAAAATAATAAATTTTAAAATGTAATTATTTTTTCTGTGAAGACAGCAAGACTATTATTATTTTAATTTCTTACGGTATAAAAGGCCGTGACGAGCATATTTACTTTTCGTTAAATTAATTATTTTAACAAAATTTAAAACATATATCGTAATGTATATAAAACATTGCATTTTTCAATTTGGCACTACGATCATGATCGCAGTGCGACCTGGAATCGGATTTATTTACTGCGATCGTGATCGCAATACTAATAAATAAATTCATTTTTTCATAATATATTCGTACTGCGACCATTGTCGCATTATAAGAAGTCGATACAGGCGTCCTGGTTATAATGCGACTTTGGTCGCAATATGGATTCTCAACTCATTATTGATATTTAAGATCACTGTGACCTAAGTCACTGACTCTCTGCATTGTACATAATGAAATACAGGAATCTCAATGTAGTTTATAACACATGAATCTCAATCCAGCTGAAAGAGTTTCTCAGCGTGCAGTGACGTGGCGAAATCTCTGTCATAAATCTGTGGCCAAGTTTAGGAGCTAAAAAAGACAAAATATCCTGCTAAAATGACCGTCTATCACTTTACAGTTACAATTAATAAAAATACTCTAAATTTTACTTTTAACCTAGCCAAAACTATTCCTCACCAATTTTTTACAAATCTGAAAATTTGTGTTTTTTTCAAAACAAAATTAGTTTCAGTAATCTTAATCTTGAGTTCTACATTTCTAAGTCATTTACGTCAAAATTTAAATTGATAAAATAGGATCTGATCAAGATGACGAGTAAGAAAGCAGCAGCCCAAAAGGTAAAATAATGCTTGATACCCTAGAATATTGGTTGCTCTAAAAATTTTTTTATGGTTTTTTTCATCTTTTTCCAATCATATGTATTTAAAGAATAATTTCCCACTTTAAACATAATTTTGGTTTAGATCGCAGTCTCGACGCACAAATTTTTTTGATGTTAGTGTCAATTTTTTAAAAACAAAAACTAAACAAAAAAGTTTTATTAAAAAAGGTTTTTTTCAAATTTTGAACTTTCTAATCTCAAAACACATTTTAATTTTTTATTTTTTTATAAGGAATGCGACTAGAGTCGCAGTATTTTTAAAAATACTTTCTTGGTTTAAAAAGCGATTTTAATCACAATTTTACCGCTTACTATGACTTTAAGCCTTTTCTTTAATTTGTTTGTTTAAGAAAACTGCGATCGAAATCGTAGTTCTTGAAAAATAATATTTTGGATTTAAAAAATATGTTTTTTAACAAATTTCCAACATTTAGAGTGCAACTTTAAGTTTTTTTATTTTGTTTATTTAATAAAAAATTATTTTTTAAATATTTCAAGATGTAGTTTGTGACTTTCTGTTTTTTTTAATTTGTTTGTTTTAACATTACTGCGACCAACGTCACTGTCTTTTGAAAAAAGTTATTAAGAGCACTGCGACTGTGGTCACACTTTTTGTAACAACATTTTTCATTTTTTATTAACAATGCAACATTGGTCGCAGTCTTAAATAACTTATTTTTCCTATATGGGATCAAGGTCGCAACCTTTTATTAATTAAGCTGGTTAGAGTACTACGACCGTGGTTGTTGTGTTGTCTATTTTCTGTTGGCCTTAACATGACTTTGGTCGCAGTATTTTATAACTTCTATTTGTTTATTGCGACCAAGATCGCAGTCTTTAATAATTAAGTTGTTTAAACAACTACGACCTTGGTCGCTGTCTTGTATAAATTCTGTTATTTTTTAATTTTGAGTTTTTGTTTTTTAATTTGTTTGTTTTAATAGAATGCGAGAACGTCACTGTTTTTGAAAACAAGTTGTTAAGAACACTGCGGCCTTGGTCGCAGTGTTATGTAACAATAGTCCCACGTAGTAATTTTAGTTTAATAACAGAGCGACTTGGTCCCAGTCTTGAATAACTTATTTTCTTTAGTTGCGATCAAGGTGGCAGTCTTTTATTAATTAAGCTGTTTAGATTACTGCGACCGTCGTTATTATTTAATGTGACCTTATGTTTTGAATGTTTATGCATCAGAAGTGAGGTACGAAGTGAAGGTTCGTCCTATGCGTTATGCCTAAAGTCAATGTGCGAATTAGTAAAAAGATTCAAGAAGCACAGTCATCATGATTTCATTAATACTATGAAAGAGACACCGTCCGGTACTACGTTCATGATATTCTACAGTGAGAAATTTGGAGGAAACAAATGGCTCAAATCAAACATAAGTGTTTTGAAAATTATAGACCATTACGACAGGGATTAAAGGAGATTTGAAATCGGCGGCAAAAGAATCCAACTAATAGTAGAGGATGTGGCGCTAACGTTTGGTCTACCTATCAACGAAGCCGATTTTATTATGAATAAAATCTATACTTTGAAGGACAGGAGTGTTATAAATGTTATTTTACAAATGTTAAGAAGATCACAAAATCTCCTTGAAAAGGCTTTGAATGATCTTCTGATGAAAAAAGAAGAAGTGAATTAGATGTTACAAGAGATGATCAGCTGGAGCAGCAAGTGACAAAATGAAATTATAAAAGACAAATAAAGATTTGCAGTTAAGACTTCACGACGTTGATAATTTTGTATATGTCAGCGACACTCTTCTTCTCTGACAGTAAATGTACAGTGCCATGGTATTTAGTGGAGCAAATTGCTAATATTCAGCTGATGAAGAGCATATGTTGGGTTGTGTGACAGTTTCTCCTTAAATCATTGGACAATTTCAGGCATAATACATTTGAGCTGCAAGGATGCTTAATGCAAATTCTTGTTAGTATAATTTTTCTATTGTTAAAAATTGTTGTTAATTGCATATAGATGGTCACTGATTATATAATTGATATATTAATATCTGTTGCAGTATTGGTTATGGAAAGAGCTGAAATTGTGGAATGAATAAAGAAATGAAGTAGAAAACTCCAAGGGCAGTAAGGGGACCTACAAATATTAGTAAAGCCTACTTGAAATCAATCTATCTAAGATTGAAGAAGAAAATATTAGTATAAAACAACATATACTGTACACATTGTCTACCGTTTTGCTAAAAAAATACGATTATAGTCAGAGTATTATTTTTCCCATATTTGATGATTTATGATGACTGCGACTATAGTCGCAGTTAAAAAAAACAACTAAAATATTATCTAAATTTTAATATAACTGGGACTAAGGTCGCAGTCCTGATAAAACAAATTGTTAGAAAATGTATCTAAAATTTTCATACTTGTCTAAACTTTGCATACTGCGACTATAGTCGTATTACTCAATTGTTCATGGCATATCATGATTTTGACTGCAACCAAAAGTCGCAGTCCTGATGAAACACAAGTTTTACTATTTTTCTTTTAGGCTGCGACTTTAATCGCAGTTTTGAAATATTAGTTATAAATTGATATATGTTTTACATGACTTTCTGGTTTTATATAGAGTGAGCAACATTTTTAGGAAGGAAAAAACTATGACAGGCCTTGCTGCAGAAGAAAAAAGAGCAGATACATGATGAAAAATTGAAGCTGACATTCCAAAGCAACAAGAACCTGTAATATAGTTGAGGAGAGTATGACAGAGCAAACTGTTGCATGTTATTTACCAGAACTCAAGGACGAAACAGTTGAAGAGTACAAATTTTGAAGGCTGAAAATTTATATATGAAAAATAGAGTATGTCAGTTAGAAAAACATATTGAAGAAATGAAAGAGGAGAAACTGGAAAAAGAAGAAAGAAGAAGAAGAGAAAAGAGAAAGAAGAAAACTAAAGAATCAAAAACAGAAAATGAAGGTGAAGGAGGAAGAAGAAGAGCTGTTAGAGCAACAAATGTTGAGAAAAAAGAGTTGGAGAAGAGAAAGAAAGAAATAGATGAGCAAAAGAAGGAGAAGATGAGGAAGAAGAGGAGGTAGAGAAGAGGAGGAAAGAAAAGGAGGAGCAGGAGAAGGAGAAGTGGAAGGAAGAGGACGTGGCGAAGTAGAGGAAGAAGCAGGAGAAGGAGACTAAAAGGAAGGAGAGGAGTAGAAGAAGAGGAAGGAGTAGGAGGAGGGGAAGAGGAGGAAGAGGAGCTGAAGAGAAGGAATGAGCAGAGAAGGAAAAGAGGAGGAAGGAATAAGGATATCATATAAGAAAAATATGAGAAGTATTAGAGGCTCTGATTTTCAAGTTTTACTCTAAATTTAATTCAAAAATACATGATATCCAGAAAGACAAAGCTTTAGAACTTCAAAGTAAAGAATATACTCCCTTTGTGGAGAAAGAAGAAGCTTTCAAGAAAGACTGTGGATGTCTCCAAAAGTTTTATAGAGAGGGGAGTCAAAGAACGCAAGCGTGCTGAAAGATATCGTGATGACTTTGACTTTATTTACCCAAAACAAACAAAGAAATCATACAAGGAGACAATTCTACAAGATAAGAAGACAACTCCACAGGCTCAGGCAGAAATTACTGATCCTGAATTTGACACAGTAAAGAAAGACAACATTCAGTCGAGATTTAAGGATATAAATGAAAGTATTCTCTACAAATGCCTGAAGCCATAGAAACAATAATTCATCAAGAATTTTTTGACAAAGCCACTTCTGAGTTAGTGAATTTTTTCTTTTTTTAACAATTTCCCTTCTAACTTCTGGAAAAAATGTTCAAATTGATATAACTGCGACCAAAGTCACAGTTTAAATATAATTATCAAATTCTTAATTCTGCCATAACTAAGTCATATTATTAACTCTAAAATATTTATTTTTTGCAGTGCTATTGCATATCAGGATCTAGATAATGCAATACATATTGCTAAAAATGATATAGAAGATCTATTATTCAAGAAAGATTTAGATGCCAATGTTATTCATTTTTACATGAAGCGTCTGAAAAATATGGGTGGGTTGAAAATCTTATTCTTTCAGAGTGAAACTTTGGTAATTCTTACTTTCCTTCTTTCATTTTTTCCTTTACAAAAAGATTACAATATGTCAAACTGCGACCTTGAATGAGATACTGCGACTTTGGTCGCAGGTATTATTAGTCATCCTGCATACATATGACTGCGATCTGATCGTATTAAGTAATAATTCAATGACATGATATTTATAAAAGTTTATATATTAATAATGCATTATATTCTTTGTAGAATATATTTTTAATCTTTTAATTTTGTTTGGTCTAATTTTGACAGTACGGTGTTGTATCTAAAAGTAGTGATCTCGAAAATTTTTTCATCAAAAACAAACTAAAAGAGTGGAAAAGTGATACACATTATATGTTTTTCCCGATCAAAAAAATCACAGTGCTGATGATGCTGGATTTCACTGGACCCTGTTGGTTTTCGATTTCCAAACACAAGAGTGAATTTTTTAAACTCTTTAATTCCTGTGAAAAAAATTAAGCAGCAGCTTAAAATTATACCAGTCTGATGCTAGAACAATGGTAATCAAACTTGATCATAAGTTTTCCTTTATTTTTAATTAACTTTTATTAAAACTTAATCTTATTTTTATTTTTATAAATGCAGAAAGAAAGACTGTTACATATATTTGAACATATTTTAATAAAAAGTTGAAGAACTTTATATAAAGTATGCAAAATATCTCCAACATGCTAACAGATAAGTTTAATTTATAAGATTTATCATTTTCATTTCTTATTTTAGTTAAAAAATTAATCTCAAATTTAATTATTTTCAAATCTCTACAGTGTGGATTACGATGTATATGTATGTAAGTACATCGAGAGTATAATATTTGGTAATCCTTCGGCAGTTGATGCTCTAACAAATGCGGTTGTACAGAAACTGAGAAGCAAACTACTTACGTACAAGTTACTTGCAGATAAGAAAAAAAAGCTGGGATGAAGAAACTGAAAAGATTAGAAAATTCTATTTGAAGATTGACAAGTAATAAATTTGTATTATTAATGTACACTGTACAAAAAATTAATGAATATATTGTTTAATAAATTTTTCTGTACATTTTTTTGCAATTGTATTATGGAATGCGACTATTGTCGCTGATATTTATAAATAATATATTATAAAGCTGATCTATTGGATAACTTCAACGAATATTTGTAGGTATTAAGCACTGGTATTAAGGATTGTAACCATAATCACAGTTATGTACAAATCAGATATTATTTATTCAGGCAATTGCATCAACAATTAGAAATGCGACACAGGTCGCAGTACACATATAGTATATAACAATTGCTCTCATTAAGCACTGCGACCATGGTCGCAGTTTATAATATTGATACACTATATATTACACAGAGTATATAAAAAAATGATCTCATTTACCATTGCAACCATGATTGCATTTTCTTAAACTAAATTAGGAGTGCGACGATGATTGCAGATTGCATTTATTGTATTTTGTATCTGTACAGTGACCTTGGTCGCAGTATTCAATAAACCAAGTCGCAGTGCTTAAATGCGACTCAGGTTGCACTTAGTAAAAATCTCTATACCACGATGTTACGACCATGGTCACAGTTCTCAATAAAGTGATTAAACTTAGTGAAATTGAATATCTCAATAAACAATAGAAAATTTTAATAGGGATACAGTAAAGTGATTAACTTAGTAAAATTAAACACTTTGAGGGTTTTATAAATGGTCCCAGATATAACAAATTGCTTGAAATTTATGTCATCATACGATAAGAAATATAATCATTTATTACACAAAAATATAAATTTTTTATTTAAAAGTTAACCATAGTCGCACTCTATTTTTTAGATGAAAAGCTCTCATTTTGGATTCAGACTGCGACCAAGGTCGCAATAAGAATAATTTATAAAATCATATTAACACCGTGACTCTAGTCGCAGATGTTAAAATAAGTCAAATTTTCTGATACAAATCTCGATTAAAAATGATTTCAAAAAACAAAAAGATGGGTTGAAATATATCGTATCAAGTTAAATAGGGTCACAGTCTTCAGTTAACTATATCCTATCATGTAAAAACTGTGACTATGGTCGCTATCTATACTTAACTATATTTATAATTGATACTATGATCTTAGCTGCAGACTTAAGAAAAACTTCAGTTAAATATATATTTTTAAGTAAAAAACACCGACTATGGTTGCAGTCTGACCAAACTACGAATTTGTGGCTATGTGTAACAGAAAATGTCCTGAACTAAAATGATACATGAAAATTGCGACTATGGTCATAGTCATGACCAAACACTCTCATTGCAGCATGTTCAGCTAATTTAAAAATCGTGACTATGGTCGCAGTTCAAAAGTTAACTACATCAACAGTAGATATTGCGACTATGATCGCAGTACTCACAAAAACAGTAAGCTTCACTATAGTCAAATAAATTAAAAAACTACGACTATGATAATGTGTAACCTAAATGAAAAGTTCCTTAGTGTATTAAAACTTAGAGAACAGGAGCAATGAATAAAAAATAAATAAAATATTAATTGAACTGTGACTCTGGTTGTAGTTCAGTGATATTCTTTTTACATTAGTACTACAACCTTGGTCGCATTCCTCACATGACGATATCATAATCAACTCTTTTTTCCTTCTCGGTTGCTACAGTACGATACTATCTCCTCTGCAAATAAAAAACAAAAAAACTAAATTCAATTGATTATGATATCGTGATAATGAAAAAACATGCATAGGAAAAAATGAACAAAAAAATGATGTAAATATTTGAGACAGCAAATTAAAATACATATGATATAAGAGAAAAATGTCATACCAATAATGGTCAACCAGTTTTATAATGACCCAATTGTTGACAGTTTTCACATTTATGCTGCTTCATCTCCTTTTGTAATAAAGAATCTTCAAATACAAACTTTACCCTGAAAGCACTTTTGGGCCTCACTGTTGTAGCCACATGACCAAGAGGATCGCATATTGTTATTTCTTCACTGTCTCTCAATACCACAACTAAAGCAGTATACCCAACATTAGTTTCAGTTTGTGATAATTGATCATTCAATATCTTAGATTTGAAGCCATTACTGGTTTCTATAGCAAATCCTTCAAACACATCATTCAACTTGGAAAGATGGATATCCGAATCAGATACCATTTGAGAATTGCATTAAATTTGGATCGAAGTGATCACAATCTTGCAGTTCCTCGCGTACCTTGATTTGGACATGATTTCCTACCATGTTCAATTCCAACATTCTTGTAACAAGCATCCTGTAACGCCCCGATCCTGCGACACAGGTCTACCGCGACGTACATACTCAGGGAAAATATATTCTCACATACGTACGCTAAACCTCAGTATGGGAAAATAAATATAATGTACATATTTATTTCAGCATTAAATAAGTACAAGAATACTTGCAAAAGGGTCAATAATCGTGATAGATATGAAAACAGAGATAAATAAGAAAATAAAGATAGAAAGATACTTATGAATAATAAAGGCGTCGACTCTTCTACTAATATCTCGTGAAATATCAGGTACTTCGATATCTTGGATCTCCAACCTGGGCATGCAAACTCAGGGTCATCAGAAAGCGACCCAGTGTGGTAAAATAAAGGAAGTAGTAATATATACTATCCTAGTAGTACAATTATGATAGTATATATTAAATGTTTAAATACTTGTGATATAATATAATTACACTAACAATCGATATCTATATATACACTCAAGGGTTAATTTAGCACTATAAACATTATTAATGCCTAACATGTTACAACGTGTTACCTTTACGAGGGGTTACCTTTACAATATTATGCAAAACATGATTTAAAATAATAATAATAAATCGAGAAGAGTTATATATATTAAATAACATTATATTATTTAATAACTATTAATAGATTTTTAATATAAAATATGAGATAATATAAGATTTTAAGTATAACATTATTGTAACAGTTTGTATTACAAGTGTCAAGTCTTAATTACATTATATTTACTATTTGAACTAATAGTACTAGTAACATGACAATATAGTGATGATAAATATGAACATATACACATGAAATAAATAGAAGAAATATCGCTATAGTGTTTGTGATTATACTGGACCAATGTATTTACAGAGAATACATGAAATAGAGAATACATGAAATACAAAGTATACGTGTGCATGAATAGTATGTTTTTTGAAAATTACGAGAAGTGTAAATTATACATGTGACATAGCGGTGGATAAGATAGCAGGAAGTGTAACAAGTATAAATTGATAATAATAGACATGTATCGAACATGTCATGTGATTATACAATAATAACAATCAGTACCGTCTGATATTTTAATCAATCTCTTTCAGTGTCCCATACCACTGGTAGTTTATTCTGGGGCTCGTACTCTAGCCGTACCCATTCGAACATGGCATACGAGTATCATTATCCGAATGAGATAGTGACCAAATAATAAGCATTTCTGCCGTCACCATTGTTTATGCTATTTTATTACATTAATTGAAAACCCAATGGTAAATGAGCTATAATCGGGTGGGTGTACCTCGTGCATACCCGGGATCATGGCCTTAAACAGTTCCTGGCTGCTGAGACTAGCGTCAACCTGCTAAGGCGAAACAAGTAACGGAAACGAGAAATGGGAAGGTATCCAACACTACTATGTCCCCTGCTGTGGGGCTAATATGGATCCATAACATCTACCCGATGAAATCTAGTCAATTGTCAAGTCTCCCTATCCCCATGTTATATTTATTTATTTAAACTACACAGTGTATCAGGAACAAGGACAGTGCAGGTACATGTAATACATTAATAGGACATGAGCTTTGTTGGTATCATGAAACAAGATAACAGGAAACGGGAAAACAAGAGATGTGAGATCTAGAGGTGCCCCCGTGGCTTAGATTTACGTGACACTTAGTTCCTCACATCGCATATCAACAACATTCATGTCCAGTAACAGGAGTATCATATCGATATCAGTAACAAGAAACAGTCATGTAACAGAAATACAGAAATATTCATGTTACAAGAACAGTGATCCATGCAACAGGAATACAGAAATAATCAACACATATAAATAGGTGAATCTATGTAACAATGAGATACAAATGAAATAATAATATGCAGTATAACACGTGATGTGTGTAACAAGTATATAAGTACATGAAATAACAATATTCAGTGTAATAAGTGTGTTCATGAAATAATAGTGTCCATAGTACTAGAGTGTCCGTATAACGATGATACTAGCACATGGAATAACAGTGTCCATGTAATAGTGATACAAGCACATGACATAATAATATCCTCAAACATGACATGAAAGTGTCTACTATATCAGTGGTTATTCAGTGACGGTGACAATGTCAGGGACATGAATATATGTCAATGTATCTATAGATATATCAGTATTTAGTATACTACTTTTATGTTCTTACAGTGATTGATATCATAGAGGAATTATAAACAATTATTCATTTTCAAAATTTTCACAATGATTTTAATAATTAATAACTTATTATTTTAGAATGTGGTTATCAAATAATCCAATAATCACTTATTAGCAATAAATAACTAATTTATCTGTATTTTATATTAAATTAATAATCACAATATAATATTATCTTATTAAATATGTTTATAAAGTACTTACACATATTTTTGATTATCATGATTTACCATTTACATGATTTATTGATCAATAATTATAATTTGTTAAATAAATCAATAACCTAATTTACTTTCATATGATGAAACATAATTTATAAAATAAAAATACTCAACTAGCTAGTACAGAATGTAGCTCGCCTTTCTACAATCGAACGGTTCAAGAATCATCCAAATCGGATTTTGGATGCTCACGATATCACCCGAACACTGAAAATCATTGACAATAGGTTAAATATGTAAATTTCTAGGATTTAAAATGAAATAACATTTATTTACTAGGGGTTTTATGTAAAATTACCTTTATATAGTTCTGAAACGGGTTTGAGTTGCTAACGGGTTGGGTTTAGATCCAATAACTCCGATCCATTACTTTAAGTGATTGGGTTAATGGGTTAGGGTTTGAGTTTAGTTATGGGGTTTAGAACCCTAAGGATCCAATAAGAGAGGGAGAGTGAACGGGAGAGGAGAGGAGAGAATAGGGTAGGTGGGCAGGGTTTGACCCAGCCGGACAGCGTAGCGCTGGCAGTGGCACCGGGCCGACAGCGACTACACCTGATCGCTGACACATGATCGGTGAGGAAAACGAGAAGAGAGAGGAGAGAGAGGAGACAATAGAGAATAGAAGATAAGAAGAGGAGAAAGAAGAAGGGAGGCTGGCCGCGCCAACGGTAGCGCTCGGCCAGCGCTAGCCTGTCGGTGGTGGAGGTCTGGCTGGCGGCGGTGGCTGGTCGTCTAAGCCTGGGCAAAGGAGAGAGACGGGATATGAGAGAGAGGAAGAAAGGGAGAGATAGAGAGCGAGGTGGAGAGAGAAGAAAAAGTAAAGGGGGGAAAGAGAGGTGGGCTGGCTAGGCAGTGGGGTGACGCGATGGCCGGCGGTAGTCCTGGCCGTAGGTCAGCGTTTGCAGAGAGAGTGTGAGAGAGAGAGAGACAATGAGAAAAGGAGGGTAAGAGAGACAGTGAGGGAGAGAGTTGAAGAGAGAGGAAAAATTAATAGAGAGAGTAGAGTGAGAGAGAGAGTTAGAGAAAGGGGAAATTAATAGAGAGGGAGAGATATAGAAGGTGGTGAAAGAGGCGGTCACTTGGGGAAGAAGGAAAAGAAGAGAATTGGGGAAGAAGAAAAGAAAAGAAAAGGAAGAAAAGAAATTATTTAATATTATTTAATTGGGTCAAAATTTGACTAGTTCCGAACGGTTCTCAAAAATTCTGTAAAATAGCAAATATTATCAAAAGAAATAATATGAAATCAAATTCAAGAATTTTAGTCTGGTTTACAAGTTAAAAATCCTGAAATGTATCAGCGAACCGGTCAACATTGGTTTAGCCTGATTTTTGACTAATTCAGAAAAATCTCCAAAATACACTAAAGTAGAAAAATATGATTTTGAAGAATAATTTGAAAACAGATTCTTGAAATTTAATTCTATTTTTGAATTAAAAATCATAAAGTAAATTATCAGTATCGGTCGATACCGAAATTGGAGATTTTTCAAAATAATTCAGAAAAATCTGAAAAATCTAAAATATTAGGAAATAATATCTGGAACTAAAATCGGGTCAATCCGACTACCAAGAAGGTCAAATCAAATATGTACTATGTATCGAGTACTACTACTGTGACAAGTATATCTAGGGTCGGGGGTTACACTTCTACCCACCTTACAAAAAATTTTGCCCTCAAACTTTCATTTTAGTGGGAGAAAACTTTTTACTTCCTGAAACTTGAATGTTATGGACTTACGATGCTTCCGCTATGCCACTTTGATATCTACATCAAACTCTAAACTGGGTGACTAGTGTCGTGAGTTAAAGATAGAGAATTAGAATCAAAAGGATGAAGAGAAGAGAGAAAGAAATCAGCATATTCTGGTGACAACTAAAATTAAGTAATAGAAAGAGTCAAGGAATGGATACTCAACAAAATGACATTTTTGTACTTGTAGCTCGAATCCTCAAATTCAGATATAGATTAGTTCTAATCTGAATCTGCTTGTACTGTTGGTAAGCGCCCAAGTATTGATCTAGGTGGTACCCACATTTGGTGTAAACCTAGGCTCTGATACCAATCTGTAATGCCCTGATCTCACGGATACGTGGATGCTACAGCGACGTACATACTTAGGGCGAACATACCCTCACATACGTACGCTAAGTCTCAGTATAGGGAAATAAATACAATATAGACATTTATTCATGCATTAAATAAGTATAAGAATACCTGCAAAAGCGTCAGTAATTATGATGATATGAAAACAGGGATAAATAAAAAAATAAAGTCAGGATAATAAAAATACCTATGAATAATAAAGGCGTCGAGTCTCCTACTAATATCCCGTGAAATATCAGGTACTCTGATATCTCGGATCTCTATCCTGAGCATGAAATTCGGGGTCGTCAGAAAACAACCTAGTGAGTGGCAAAATGAAGAAAGTAGTAATATATACTATACTAGTAGAACAATCACGATAGTATATATTACATATTTAAATACTTGTGATATAATATAATTATACCAACATACATATAAGAGTTAATTTAGCACTATAACATTATCAATGCCTAGTATTTTACAACAGGGTTAACTTTATGTAATACCCTGTTTGCAGAATATGTATCATTTCACGATTTTTGACGTTTTAAACTTTTACGTGTCATTTCATGTGACCCGAAATTTTTGCACAAGACTCTGCATTGGCACTAATTCTACCCTAAAATTTCATAATTTTTCTTTTTAAGTAATTATTTAATTAAATATTTTCTCTCTCCTTCTATTTTCCTTTTTCTTTTCTAAATTCATTTCTTTTTCAATTTTCTTCATTTTTTTTATTTTTTCTTAGGGGACATTTGCACATAACTCCCTAACAATTACATATTTGCATTTATATTAATTTTTCCTTTTCTTTTTTCTTTTCTTTTCCTTTTCTTTCTCCCTTTTCCTAGAAACCTCCTTGGCTTCTGAAGGAAGCTAAGGCTTTGTCTTCTTAAAGAAGCCTCCTCCCTCTTCATTACCTTCTCCCTCAACTCCCCACACCAGAGCCGACCATCCTCCTCTCTCCTTCCACCATTCTTTCTGTAAAAATTATCCAAAAACCCCTCCAAACATTCTCCAAAATTCATAAAATCCTATCACCATCTTCTACAACTACTCCAACACCACCATGACTTATCCACACCTTCCTTAACCGTCCCTAATTTTCTACCCTCCAAAAGACATTAAAATCCCACGTTCTCTCTAGAAAATCTCCTTTTCTCTCTCTAAAAATTCTACAAAATTACTATAACTTCATGCTCCTAAAATATCCTAATATCATCCCTAGATCCCCACACACCTCATATATTTTCCCCCTAATTTTTCTTTCTCCAAAACCCCCAAAATGGCACTTTCTCTCTCCTATCTCTAATTTCTCTCTTTATTTTCTCTCTCCTCCATCAACCACCTTCAGTCCATCTACTATAGATGGCTCCCCCTCACTCTCCTCTACCTCCCATAATTTTCTCCTATTTTCCCTTTATTTAATATGGCCCAAAACAATATTTTCTCTCTCCTCTTTTACTTTCTCTCTCTAGATATCTCTCTAGATATCTCTCTCCTCTCACATCCTATATCAGGCCGACCACCTCCCAGAGCTTCCTCATCTTCTCGTCCACCTTCTCCACCATTCCACACCAACCAACCTTTCTCTCTCCAAAAACCAAACCCTAATTTCTCTCTCTAGAATTCCTTCTCTTCTTTGCATTTTCTTTCTTTAGAAACCCTCATCACACCTCCTTGCTTCCTCCTACAGACCCTGGACATCCCCTTGGCTGCCCATGTGCACGTGGTATCAGATATTTTTCCGATATAGGTGAGTACTCTTCCCTTATTGCATATGTGCACATACAAACATGTACACATATAATTATACACGTGCATGCATATTTCATGTTCTGAGCATTTCTAAAAATTTTTGTAATTTTTAGAAATTATCTGGGCATTTTTTAAGATTTTCCTGCAATTTAGAATTTTTCTATATTTATAGAATTTATCTGTATATTTTTAGAAATTTTTGGGTATTTAGGAAATTTCTGTGTATTTTTATGAAATTCTTGTAATTTTCTGAAATTATTGTATTTTGGACTAACAGTGGTGCAGGTTACAGGAGAAGCCCCTCGGGCGAATGGTCCTTCGGGGTTATCGTCCGAGAGACCGCTGTGCAGGCTATCCAATAGGCATTAAAAATCCTAATACCCTTATGAGTTTCGTGGTAGCTTAGCAGAGTGGATCAGTTATAGAGCATTGGTGACTTGTATAGCAGACTGTTTATATGTGTTTGTGTGTGGTACTAACATCATTTATGTGGGGTACTAACATCTTTTGCAGGTACCCACTTGACCTTCTGGCCCTATTAGACCTATTGGTCTCTCTTATGCCCACTTCCCGAAAGGGCGTGCGCTTAGAACGTTCGCGGTATCTTGGCTTCGCCTGGTTGACGTATTTAGCGCTCAGCACTTAATTCACTAAACTCGTTAAGGCGAAAATCTGCCGGATTTCAGACTCGCAGTATAAGCCGAGTCATTCCTGTTGTTCCGCTTAGTGCTTTAGTGATTAAACACTGTTCGCTGATTGTGCCCCCAGCACTGCTTTGTCCGCTTGTATGGTTTAACTGTAGTGCTGCTTTTATACTATTTACTGAATGCTTATACTGATATTGATAGTTCTACTAATGTTTAACATAGGATACATGACCTAACGTCTGTTATTGATACTGATTACTGTACTGATACTGAAAGTACACCTGACATTGATACCTGACAAGACATTGACATCCCATATAATAGCACAGAACATATACAGATTACTAAACGGCACCATAAATCCTGATCTATTACATCATACTGATTCCAAACTTGGTACCGTAACTCCAGACTGAATATAATACCTGACTCAAGATTATTGCTTTACAGGGAAATCACTACTGAATCTTGATACATGATACTCCTGTTATTGTTTTGGTATATGGAACTAAGTGCCACGTGAAACAACACGGGGCCACGTTTAGAATCTCATACCTGATGAATGGGACTAAGTGTGAAACAAAGTGCCACATCAAATGCCCTAGTGATGGGGGCCACCTCTAGAATCCTCGGGGACCACCTCTAGAATCCCATATCTCCTGATTACTGTACTCCTGATATTATATTCCTGTTTCCTCGTAAATCGATATCGTGAAACTCAACTGGAATAATCCTGAACATTGCTAATAAAGATACAACTTACACGAGGTCAGGGGAAACCGATGGACTCAATAAGTACATCTTCATAATGGCTCGATGTTGCAACACTATTTGGAGCTACCTGAGGCCACAAGAGTTCCAGTGGGGTATAATGGCACCCTGATCTGATCCTACTATTCCTGATACTGTTTGAACCTAACGGCGTGGGTTGGAGGCCATATCCAACCGTCTGAAACCGTTATCCTGGGAATGCACGGGGCCCATTATGAACATGATACCTTGATTTCCCTTTAGTTTCTAATAACCAACCTCGAACTACTCTTATGTGGATGTATGTGAACTGGGACACTAGGGCACATACCTAGACATCTGAGTAGGACGAGTCCTAATAATAATAAACATATTACTGACTTAACTCCTGTACTGATCATGATTCCACTGACATGACATGACATGACATGACAACACTACTGACATCCCAGCTCTCAGCACCTCTAGTTATATATGCCTAGTTGATGATGAATTGACGTATATGGTATATATATGAGGGTTTCCTTGTTTGGATTATCCCCTCGATGAACTAATCTCATGGATCCTGAGATTGAGTTTATACAATTAGTTTTGCATACATTTACAATATACATATACCGTTGATGAATTACATATGCTTTCATTGATATGATTTAAACATGATTTTATGTATGCATAAACATATTTTCACGTAATTAAATTTATTTCCTGTATATATCTATTTTCTTTTGCGCACGCCACTTGGCTTTCTTAGTACTCGCTGGGTTGCATCCTGACAACCTTGGATCTGCATGTCCAGTTATTGGAGCACTGGAATATCAGGGACTTTTTGATCCTGATCAGAGTCGCATCGGGAGTATAGCAAGTCCCAGGATCGGAACCTGGCAGAACTTGGGAACATATTAGATGATCTTTTAGATCCATCTTCTTTATCTGACTCTCGAGATCTCTTTCCAGCTGGGCAGCCTCTTCCAATATTATATCTTGTAAATATCCTGTAAATATCTAGTAAATCATATTTTTTGTACGATCCAATGATGTAACATTTATGTAATGTTGGATCACATGCTGTGATAACACTGTACTTGGACTGAAACGTTGGAATGTATACTATCACTGTGCTTCCGATATCTGATTCCTGATTGTACTATTATGGTTAGCGTAAGTATGTGAGGGTATTTCTGCCTTGCATATGCCCGCTACAGTAGTGTTTCCGTACCTGGTGGGGCAGGGCATTATAGTTTGGTATTAGAGCTTGGTTGAGCTCTCCCACATTCAGTACAACCAGTCGGTAGATTAATGTGATATTAATTTGCAACTAGAGTAAGAATCAGAGCAGTGCATTCCAATTTCAAGTATCTGTCCTTCCTGATATCTTTTTTTGACTCCTGAAATCTTTCCATTTGTCCATCTCTCAAGTCCCACTGTCCCGAACTTTTCTATTCCAAGTCGGTAAATCTTTCTGATTATTTCTAAAATATCTTGCAACACCGGTGCCTCGTTCTGATTGCCTATCATTGTATTCTGTTGTGATCGTTACTTTGACCCTTTCCGTGTACTTATCTCTCCTTAGCAAAATTGCGAGGATGCAATTTTTGCGAGGTGGGAAGAGCGTAATACCCTGTTTGCAGAATACGTATCATTTTACGATTTTCGATATTTTGAACTTGTACATGTCATTTCATGTGCGTATTTTCTTCCGTTTGACCTGAAATTTTTGCACAAGACTTCACTGGCACTAAATTCTACCCTAGAAATTTCATAATTATTCTTTTTAAATTATTATTTAATTAAATATTTTCTCTCTCCTTCTATTTTTCTTTTTCTTTTCTAAATTAATTTCTTTTTCAATTTTTTTCAATTTTATTTTATTTTATTTTTTATTATTTTCTTAGGGGATTTTTCACATAACTCTCTAACAATTATTTTTCATTTTCATTTCTTTTCCTTTTCTTTTTCTTTTTTTCTCTTTTCTTTCTCCCTTTTTCTAGAAACCTCCTTGGCTTCTAAAGGAAGCCAAGGCTCTGGCTTCTCAAAGAAGCCTCCTCCCTCTTCATTACCTTCTCCCTCAACTCCCTACACCATAGCCGGCCAACCTCCTGTCTCCCTCCACCATTCTCTCTCAAAAAAATATCCAAAACCCCCACCAAAATTCTCCAAAAATCATAAAATCTTACCACCATCTTCTACAACCACTCCAACACCACCATGGCTTCTCCACACCTTCCTTAACTGACCCTAATTTCCCCCTAATTTTCCTCCTTCAAAAAGACATTAAAATCCCACTTTCTCTCTCTAGAAAACCTCTTTTTCTCTCTCTAAAATCCTACAAAATTACTATAAATTCATGGGTGCTCATAAAATATCCTAATATCATCCCTAGATTCCCACACACCTAATATATTTCCCCCTAATTTTTCTCTCTCTAAAACCCCAAATGGCACTTTCTCTCTCCTCTCTCTAATTTCTCTCTTTATTTTCTCTTTCCTCCTTCAACCCCCTTCAGTCCGGCTACTGTAGATGGCTCGCCCTCACTCTCCTCTACCTTATTTCTCCTATTTTCCTATATTTAAAATAGCCCAAAATAATATTTTCTCTCTCCTCTTTTACTTTCTCTCTCTAGATATTTCTCTCCTCCCACATCCTATCTCAGGCTGACCACCTCCTAGAGCTTCCTCATCTTCTCCTCCACCTCCTCCACCAGTTCCACACCATCCACCATTTCTCTCTCCTCCAAAAACCAAAACCATAATTTTCTCTTTATTATTCCTTCTCTTCTTTGCATTTTCTCTCTCTAAAAACCCTCACCACACCTCTCTCCTTCCTCCTACAGTCCCTGATAGCCCTTGGCTATCCATATACACACACGTGCACACACGCAGACACGTACATGTGGCATCGGGTATTTTTCCGATATAGGCTAGTATTCTTTCCTCATTGCATATGCGCACGTATACACTTGTACACGTATAGTTATACACGTGCATGCATATTACTTGTTTTGAGCATTTGTAGAATTTTTTGTAATTTTTAGAATTTATTTGTGTATTTTTAGGATTTTCCTGTATTTAGGAATGTCCTATATATTTTTAGGAATTTTTCTGTATTTATAGAATTTATCTGTTATTTCTAGGAATTTTCTGGGTATTTAGGAATTTTCTGTGTATTTTTGTGAAATTCTTGTAATTTTCTAGAATTGTTGTATTTTGGACTAACAGTGGTGCAGGTTACAGGAGAAGACCCTCGGGCGAATGGTCCTTCGGGATTATCGTCCGAGAGACCGCTCTGTAGGCTATCCAATAGGCATTAAAAAGCCTAATACCCTTATGGGTTTCGTGGTAGCTTAGCGGAGTGGATCAGCTACAGAGCATTGTTGACTTGTACAGCAGACTTTTATATGTGTTTCTGTGTGGTACTAACATCATTTGTGTGTGGTACTAATATCTTTTGCAGGTACAGACTTAGACTTCTGGCCCTATTAGACCTATTGGTTTCTCTTATGCCCACTTCATGAAAGGGGGTGCGCTTAGACCGTTCGCGGTCTCTTGGCTTTGCCTGGTTGGCGTTCACTAAACACTTTAAGGCGGAACTCTGTCGGATTTAAGACTCGCAGTATAAGCCGAGTCATTCCTGTAGCTCCACCTAGTGCTTTAGTGATTAAAAACTGTTCGTTGATTGTGCCCCTAGCACTGCTCTGCTCCGCTTGTATGGTATAACTGTAGTGCTGCTTTTAAATTATTTACTGCATGCTTATACTGATACTGATATTGCTATTGATGTTTGACATGGGATACATGATTAACATCTGTTACTGATACTGATTACTGTACTGATACTGACAGTACACCTGACATTGATACCTGACATAACATTGACATCCCTTATACTACACAGAACATATACAGATTACTAAACGGTACCATAACTCCTGATCTATTACATCACACTTATTCCAGATTTGGTACCATAACTTCTTACTGAATATAATACCTGATCATGATTATTGCTTTACGAGAAAATCACTACTGAATCCTGATACATGATACTCCTGTTAGTGCTTTGGTATGTGGAACTAAGTGCCAAGTGAACAAACACGGGGGGCCACCTCTAAAATCCCATTCCTAATATGTGGAACAAAGTGCCACATCACATGTCCTAGCGATGGGGGCCACCTGTTGAATCCTTGGGAGCCACCTCTAAAATCTCACATTTCCTGATTACTGTACTCCTGATACTGTATTCTTATTTCCCCGTAAATCGATATAGTGAAACTCAACTGAAAATAATCCTGAACATCGCTAATAAAGATACAGCTTACACTGGGTCGGGAAAACTGATGGACTTCAATAAGTACGTCTTCATAATGGGTCGATGTTGCAACACTATTT
This sequence comes from Agave tequilana, assembly GCA_038442645.1. NCBI lineage: Eukaryota > Viridiplantae > Streptophyta > Magnoliopsida > Asparagales > Asparagaceae > Agave > Agave tequilana. The sequence continues at coordinate 27,279 of JAVJIF010006322.1, forward strand.
GGAGCTACCTGAGGCCACATGAGTTCCAGTTGGGTATAATGGCACCCTGATCTGATCCTATTATTCCTGATACTGTTTGCGCCTAGCGGTATCGGTTGGAGGCCATATCCAACCATCTGAAACCGTTGTCCCAGGAATGCACGGGGCCCATTATGAACATGATACCTTGATTTCTCATCAGTTTCCAATAACCAATCTCGAACTACTCTTATGTGAATGTATGTGAACTGGGACGCTAGGGTACATACCTAGACTTCTGAGTAGGGCGAGTCCTAATAATAATAAATATATTGCTGACTTAACTCCTGTACTGATCATCATTCAACAGACATAACATGATATGACAACATTACTGAATCCCAGCTTTCAGCAACTCTAGTTGTATATGCCCAGTTGATGGTGAAGTGAGGTATATGGTATATACATGAGAGTTTCTTTGTTTGGATTATCCTCTCGACGTACTAATCTCATGGATCTCGAGATTGAGTTTGTATAATTTGTTTTGCATACATTTACATTATATATATATACCGTTGATGAATTACATATGCTTTCATTGATACGATTTAAACAAGATTTTATGCATGCATAAACATGTTTTCATGTAATTTAATTTATTTCCTGTACATATGTATTTGCTTTTGCACACGCCATTTGGCTTTCTCATGTACTCGCTGGGTTGCATCCCGACAACCCTAGATCTGCAAGTCCAGATACCGAAGCACTGGAGTATCAGGGACTTTCTCTGATCAGAGTCGCAGCGGGAGCATAGCAGGTCCCAGGACCGGAATCTGAAAGAAACTTGAGAACGTATTAGATGATCTTTCAGATCCATCTCCTTTATCTGACTCTCGAGATCCCTTTCCAACTCGCGAGCCTCTTCCAATATTATATCTTATAAATATCTTGTAAATCATATTTTTGTACGATCTAGTGATGTAACATTCATGTAATATTGGATCTCATGATGTGATAACACCGTACTTGGACTGTAATGTTGGAATGTATATTATCACTGTGCTTCCGAACTCCGATTCTTGATTGTACTATTATGCTTAGAGTACATATATAAGGGTATTTTTGCCCTGCGTATGTACATTGCAGTAGCGTTTTTATACCCGGTGGCGCAGGCCGTTACACTTTACGATGGGTTACCTTTACTATATTATACAAAATATGATTTAAAATAATAATAGATAAATCAAGAAGAGTTATATATATATATATATCAATTAACGTTATATTATTTAATAACTACTAATAGATTTTTAATATGTAATATGAGATAAGATAGAGAATTTTAAGTATACATTATTGTAATCAGTTTGTATTACACTTATCAAGTCTTAAATACTTTATATTTACTATTTGAATAGTACTAGTAACATGATAATATAGTGATGATAAATATGATTATCTATGCATGAAATAAACATAAATAATAACACTATAGTGTTTGTGATTATACTAGAACAATGTGCCTAAAAAGAATACATAGAACAGAGAATATATGAAATGCAAAGTATACGTGTACATGAATAGTATGTCTATGAAAAATATAAGAAGTAGAAAGTATACATGTGACATGGTGGTGGATAAGATAGCACGAAGTGTATAAAGTATAATAGACAATAATAGACATGTATCGAGCATGTCATGTGATTTATACAATAGTAACAATTAGTACCACCTGGTGTTTTAATCAGTCTCTTTCAGTATCCTATACCATTGGCAGTTCAATCGGAGCTCATACTCTAGCCGAACCCATTCGAACATGGCATACAGGTACCATTATCCGAACAAGAGAGTGGCCAAATAACAAGTGTTCCTGACGTCACCATAGTTTATGTTGTTTTAGTACGTTAATTGGAAACACAATGATCAAGGAGCTCTAATCGGGTGGGTGTACCTCATGCATACCCGGGATCACGACCTTAAACAGACCTATGGCTGCTGAGACAAGGGCCAGCTCACTAAAGAGAAAAAAGTAATGGAAAACGGGAAGATAACCAGCGCTACCATGTCCCCTGCATTGGGACTAATATGGGTCCATGACATCCACTTGATAAGATCTAGTCAACCATTAAGTCTCTCCCATCCCCATGTTATATTTATTATATTTAAACTACACAATATATCAAGAACAAGAACAGTGCATTGTACATGTAATACATTAATAGGACATAAGCTATTGATTATCATGAAGCAAGTTAACGGGAAACAGGAAAACAAGATATGTGAGATTCTAGTGATGGCCCCCGTGGCTTAGATCCATGTGACACTTAGTTCTACACATCACATATCAACAACACTTATGTCCAGTAATATGAGTATCATATCGATATCAGTAAAAGGAAACAGTTATATAATAGAAATACTGGAATATTCATGTAACAGGAACAGTGATCCATGCAACAGGAATATAGAAACAATCAATGCATGTATACAAATGAATCTAAGCTGTGAGATACGAATAAAATAATAATATCCAGCATAACACATGATCCGCGTAACAAGTATACAAGTACATGAAATAATATTATTCAGTGTAACGAGTGTCTTCATGAAATAATAGTGTCCAGAGTACCAGAGTGTCCGTGTAACGATGATACTAGCACATGGAATAACAGTTTTCGTGTAACAGTGATACAAACACATGACGTAATAATGTCCTCAAACATGACATGACAATGTCTAGTGTATTAGTGGTTATTCAGGTAACAGTGACAGTACTAGGGACTTGAGTATATGTCAATGTATCTATAGATCTATCAGTATTTAGTATACCACTTTTATGTTGCAGTTGTGATCGATAACATAAAGGAATTATAAACAATTATTCATTTTCAAAATTTTTACAATTATTTTAATAATTAATAATTTATTATTTTAGAATGTTGTTATCAATAATCGTATAATCACTTATTAGCAATAAATAACTAATTCATCTATATTTTATATTAAATTAATAATCACAATTAAATATTATTTTATTAAATATATTTATAAAGTACTCACACAAATTTTTAGTTATCATGATTTACCATTTACATGATTTATTGATCAATAATTATAATTTATTAAATAAATAATAACTTAATTTAATTCACATGATGAAATATAATTTATAAAATAAAAACACTTACATTCTAGCAATGGGATGTAGCTCATCTTTTTTACGATCGTAACAGTTCGAGAATCATCCAAATCGGACTCCGGATGCTCACGATATCGCCCAAAACTGAAAATCATTAACAATAGGTTAAATATGTAAATTTATAGGATCTAAAACGAAATAAAATTTATTTACTAGGGGTTTTATGTAAAATTATCTTTATATAGTTTTGGAGCAGGTTTCGGTTGCTAACGTGTCGTGTTTAGATCCAATAACTCTGATCTATTACTTTAGGTGATTGGGTTGATGGGTTATAGGGATTGGGTTGATGGTTGGGTTTATGGGTTTAGATCCATAAGGATCCAATAAGAGAGAGAGAGAGAGAGAGAGAGAGAGAGAGAGAGTGAATGGGATAGGAGAGAACAGGGAAAGTGGCCAGGGTTTGGCCAGGCCGGCCAGCGACGTTGCCAGGTCGGTGGCAGTTGCACCTGATCGGCCGACGCATGAGGGGTGAGGAAAATGAGAAGAGAGAGGAGAGAGGAGAAAAAGAAAGTAGAGGATAAAAAGTAGGGAAGAGAAATATGAAGGGGGCTGGCTGCGCCGGCCTGCCGGCGGCAGCGGCGGTGGCTGGCCGGAGCCTGGGCAGAGAGGAGAGAGAGGGAAAGTATAAGACAGAGGAAAAAATAGAGAGATAGAGAGTGAGGTGGAGAGAGAAAGAAATAGTGAGGGAGAGAGAAGTCGATAGGCTGGCTAGGAGGCGTGGTGACGCGACGGCCGGCGGTGGTCTTGGTCGTCAGCCGACGTTAAGCAGAGAGAGGGAGTATGAGAGAGAGACTGTGAGGAAGAGATGGTGAGAGAGAGACAATGAGGGAGAGAGTTGAAGAGAGGAGAAATTAATATATAAAGATGTAGAGTGAGAGAAAGGGAAAATTAATAGAGGGGGAAGAGATATTGAAGGTTGTGACTTGGGAAGAAGGAAAAGAAGAGGATTGGGGAAGTAGAAAAGAAAAGAAAAAGACGAAAAGAAATTATTTATTATTATTTAATTGGGTCAAAATTTGACTAGTTTCAAACGGTTCACAAAAAATTATAAAATAGAAAATATTATCTAAATGAATAATGTGAAATCGGATTTAAGAAATTCAGTTTGGTTTGCAAGTTAAAATCCTAGAATGTATCGGCGATACCGGTCGACATCGGTTCGGCCGGATTTTTGACCAATTCAGAAAAATCTCCAAAAATGCATTAAAATAGAATAATATGATTTTGAAGAATAATTTGAAATAGATTCTTGAAATTCAACTCCGTTTTTGAATTAAAAATCATAGAGTCAATTATCGATATTGGTCGACACCGAATTGGAGATTTTTCAAAATAATCCCGAAAATTTCTAAAAAATCTAAAAAATCTAAAATATTAGGAGACAATATCTGGAATTGAAATTGGGTTAGTCTAACTAGCAGGAAGGTCAAATCAAATATGTACTATGTATCGAGTACTAATATTGTGACACATACATCTAGGGTCGGGGGCTACACATTCAATCTCCACCTCTGTAGTATATAAAATTCTGAAATATATGTAACATGATTGCATCGTAAGATGAACAAAATATATCTACAAAGGATCTTTTTGGTTTCAAATAAGGCATAACTATAAATAACGTGAAGCTCACCACAAATCTTATAATAGACTTTGTTCCGTTTTTTTTAATTCAGAAAAGTCACCAACCAAGTAAGTTATTCTTGAGCCTTCATTTCTCAACTCTTCGGAAAATAGTATCATTACAACTGCTCATTCTTTTTGAAATAACTTAAAAAATTTTCTAGTATAAAACTTCGCAGCTTGTATCTCATATGGATTTGAGGTACAAGTAGGCACACAATTCAAACACATAAAGTATTCTTGAGATTCAGCTTTACGACGAGCAGCGATAACTATATTATATTAGTTGACAAACTCAACTGTTTGGTCAAAAAAATAAAGCGAAGTAAAATTTCTTTGAGTGGATGAAATATTACAACAGAATAATTCCGATTACAAAAGTGGAGAAAATATCTAAATTTCCCCTTTGTTTTAAGGCTGGGTTTTTAATGTGACGATGGAGAGTGAATGACAAGCTTCTCTCTGGGGTGCTCTCAGAAAATAATCAGATGGAGCTCTGTTTTTAACACACTTAGTGTTTAGAGTCCACTGATTTCTCCTTTTCTCTCTCTCTAAAACCTCTGTGGTTGAAAAGCAAAAAGCTTTTAGTTTGAGAATTCTCAGCTCTCGTCTCAAAAAAAACCTCCTTGCTTTTCAACCACAGAGGTTCAGGGAGAGAGAAAAGAAAAAATTAGTGAACTCTAAATACTTATGTTAAAAACAGAGCTCCTTTATGATTAATTTTTGAGAGCATCCCAGAGAGAAGCTTGTGATTCAGCCGGTTAACAGAGAACAAGAATCACTCTCCATTGCCACATCAAGAGTCTGACCTTAAACAAAGGGAAAATCTAGATATTTTTTACTCTTTTGTAATCAAAATTATTCTGTTGTAATCTTTCATCCACTCAAAAAAAATTTTACTTTGCTTTATTTTTTCGACTAAACAAAAGATGGCAACTCTGCTGGGAAAATTAAGGTAAATTACTGTTAAAGATATAATGTTAACCTAACAGTGAAGCATGCCAGAGGTATAATGTTAACATGACAGGTTCGATCTGTGATTCGCTGGGGAAACAATTATAGCTTTTTGGAGGAGAAGGCGGGATCAGGTCCCTCAGGATTTTTAGCAAACTCTCTACTATCAACAAATTTGGTATGCCTTTACCAACTACCATTTGAGTTGGGCTAGCCATGCTATTCCCTCAGCATGATAAGTTATCAAGAATTTTTTATTGGACTTAAATGCCAATTGTTTTCTCTATCCTTTAGCCATCGGAGATGTTGGATGAGCGTAGTGTACCTCATGGGTTTTTACTGTGCAGATAAGCTGGAGATCACAGATATGAATTCTGTGGGTTTTGTCCAAAGATTATCCTTCCTTGTGGAGTCTTCTTTGATCCTCGGTTACCACACTTTGATACGAATATGAAAACAATGGAAAAGTTCATCAAAGATATGTCATGAGCCTTCGTCAATGAGTTTGGCTTAATAAGCCATCAGATAAATTCATTTGATCCTCCATTCGATCGATTGCCACCTCTTGATATGAATGTGAAAACGGTGGAACGGCTCTATAAAGATGCATCATGAGCCTCTTCAATGAGTTTGATTTGATAAGTCATCAAATAAACTCATTCAATCCTCCATTCGATGGGTCACGACCTCTTAATATAAATGTGGAAACAGTAGAAAGGTTCTGCAAATATGTGTCACAAACCTTCTTCAATGAGTTTGGCTTGATAAGTCATCAGATAAACTCATTCAAGTCCACCATCTGAGTATTCAGATGCCTTGTCGTTGGTTAAACTTCAATTGATCGAATAGGAGAAGGGAGGCATGCCACCATTACATATATAAAAGTCAAGCTAGATAAGCCATCCTTCTAGAACTAAAGGAATGATCATAAGAAGAGTGCCTAAAATTATTGCTTAGGCATGCTCGTCTTCAAAATATGACCTATTCTTCTAAGTTGAAGATGGGTGCATGTCTATATACTAGAGAAGAGTGACAAGGCTAAAAACTTGACATTTTGCCTTTGTCTTTTCTTCGATGTTTACATCATGCATCATAATGTCCCTAATGTCTGGTCAGCTCGGTATCGATTGACCATTATGTGATCTATTAAATGAGAAAGCTTTTCTTTGGCGCTCTCTCAAACATTTTGGATCCCAAACCCTAATCCATCTGATTTATCAGTGTGGAGCTTTGATCAGAGTTGTAGTATTAATCTGATAATGAGAAGAGTGACAAAGATAAAACCAAAGTTTCTAACTTTGTTTTTCCTTCGATATTAACATCATGCACCACAGTGTCAGCAATGTTCAGTCGATTCAGCATCGATCGACCGTGATGTGATCCATTGAATGAGAAAGCTCTTCTTTAGCGCTCTTCCAAACATCTTAGATCTGAAATCCTAATTCAACTGATTGACCAGAGTGAAGCTTTGATCAGAGGTGCATTATTAACCTGATCATTAGAAGAGTGACAACATTAAAATCAAAGTTTCTAACTTTGTTTCTTTAATATTGACATCATACATCACTATGTCAACAATGTTCGGTTGGCTCGGCGTCAATCAATCATGATATGGTCCATTGAATAAGAAAGCTTCCTTGGCGTTCTTTCAAACATCTTGGATTTCAAATCCTAATCCATCTGATTGATTAGGGTGAAGCTTTGATCAGAGGTGTAGTATTAACCTGATCATGAAAAGAGTGACAACGCTAAAACTGAAGTTTCTAACTTTGTTTCTTCAATATTGATATTATACATCACAATGTCAGCAATGTTCGGTCGGCTCGGCGTCGATCGACTGCAATGTGATCTGTTGAAGGAGGAAGCTCTTCTTTGGCGCTCTTCCAAACATCTTGAATCTCAAATCCTAATCCATCTGATTGATCTGGATGAAGTTTTGATCAGAGGTGTAGTATTAATCAAATCATGAGAAGAGTGACAAAGTTAAAACTGAAGTTTCTAACTTTGTTTCTTCAATGTTGACATCATGCATCACTATATCAACATTGTTCAGTCGGCTTGACGTTGATCGACCGTGATGTGATTTGTTGAATGAGAAAGCTTCTTCGGCGCTCTTCCAAACTTCTTCGATCTCAAATCCTAATCCATCTGATTGATCAGGGTGAAGCTATGATCAGAGTTGTAGTATTAACTTAATCATGAAAAGAGTGACAAAGCTAAAATTGAAGTTTTTAACTTTGTTTCTTCAATGTTGATATCATGCATCACCATGTCAATTATGTTTGGTCGGCTTGGTGTCGATCGACTGTGATGTGATCTGTTGAATGAGAAAGCTTCTTTGACACTCTTTCAAACATCTTAGATCTCAAACCCTAATCCATCTGATTGTCAGGGTGATGCTTTGATCAGAGTGTAGTATTAACCTGATCATGAGAAGAGTGCCTTTAAGGGCTAGTACTTCTTCAAGAATCTATCATTAAGTGACATCATGAGCGTATTGTCATTCAGAATTAAAAGGAGTAGACTGACTCTACTACAAATGGACTTTCCCATTTGGGTTGGAATTTTTCTATTGTCTTATGTGTTATAACCATGAGTCTTCTGACACCTAAGACGTGGTTGCCTTTCTTGAAAATCCGTTCTCTGACTTTCTTATTGAAAGCTCTGAAAATTCGAGCTTGATAGAGCTCGATTGGCTGTTGGGCTCGCAGACATTTGTTGTCTAAAGCTTCCAACTCTTGGAGGCGCAATCGATGCTTCTCTCTGTCTGTCATCCTGGTTGTCAAGGCAACTTGTAGGGATGAGATTTGGATCTATAATGGAAGTACAGCTGCACATCTGTACACCAAGAAAAACGGCGTCGCCTTTGTTGGGGTTCTCACCGTTGTGCGGTAAGCCCATAGACATTCGCCTAATTTGTCGTCCCAGTCGCATTGGCTTTTTGAGACAAACTTCTTAAGAAGCTTTCAAATAGTCTTGTTAAGGGCTTCTGCAAGATCATTGGCAGCTGGATAATATGCTGTTGAAGACATACTTTGGATTCTGAGCTTATTACAGAATCTCTGGAATGCTTAGGTGAAATTGGGGTCCATGTTTGATGAATTCGTTGGGTACACCAAATGGTAGAGTACGTGATGCTTGATGAACTTGATCATGTTTGATATCTTTATTTCCTTCAGAGAAACAACTTTCGCCCATTTAGAGAAGTAATCAGTTATGGTCAAGATGAAGTGATGTCCTATGGATGTTGGAGGGTTGATGGGTCCAATAACATCCATTCCCCACATCTCAAATGGCCATGAAGAGGATGTGGGATGAAGATGTCCCGGTGCTTGATGGACAAAGTCACCGTGGATTTGACAGGCATGGCATCACTTAGCATAGGCAATGGCGTCAGTGATCATCTTCGGCCAAAAGTAGCTAAGTATTCTAAGCCGATCTCTGAGCTTAGGTCTGGGTTGGTGAGCTTCGCACATACCGTCATAAGCTTCTTTGAACACCTCCTGTGCCGCTTTGTTGAAAGACATCGGAGTAAGATTCCATCATACAACCATGAAAGTACACCTAGAAGGGGTGAATAGGTGTACGGCTAATCTAATGACAAATAATGAGGAATTTAAAAACTAATGCAACACACTTAGTGTAACCAAAGATTGTAGCCGAATTCCCGGTGAAGGGCTCTGGACTAACTCCTCTAAATTCCTCTAAATAAGAGTTAAGGTGCTACTTGAAGCTCTCTTGGTTAAACACAAGTATGGGCACACAATCAAACCAAGCATGTAAATGATATGAACAATATGAAATGATGCAAGTCACAATATAAGAGAGAGGGTTAGAGAAACTGGATCAAACGCAAGCACAAAGATATATTTCGAGGTTCGAGCACCCAGCTCTATGTCCCCACCTTCACACAGAAGGATTTTCACTATAGCGTTCACACAGGACTTCCCACACAGGAAACCTCCACTGAGGATTTGGGCAAATACAACTTGGAGTACACAACTCCTCTCTCAATCAAATATAACCTCTCACTAGAGGCTAGGCACAAAGCCAACACAATATCAACCTCACAATTGAGGGATAGGCACAAAGCCAAAACAACAATCACCTCACACTTGAGGGATAAGACACAAAGCCAAACAATAATCACCTCACACTTGAGGGATAAGGCACTTAGCCAACACACCAACAATCACCTCTACACTTAGAGGGATTCCAACACAGCCTCCACAATCACCTCTGCACAAGAGAGATACTCACAATCTCAAAAAGAGGTTTTCAACTCTAGGTGATCACAAAGACCACAAACCAATTCTTTCTCATAAAACAAGATCCTAATAAATAGGATAGATATGATAAGTTCAAGTATGAGAAAAATAAAGAGTTTAAAAATACAAAGAAAAACTCTTGGGAAAACTTCTAAAATAACTATAGAAATGAAGATCAAAAAACAATCCCAAAGACTTCTCTTTTTCTTGATTTTTTCAACCCTTTAAAAACAAATAAAGATCAAGTATTTTGGCACAAAAACTCTTTTATAAACTTGCTGAAAGATGAAAATTTTTGATCTTAATATTCTTAGTGAAAACAGCTCAAGAGGGGGCAAATTTATAGCCCCTCAAAATCTGCCCGTTGGCAATCTGGCAAAGGGCAATTTTGCCCTTCCGGTCGACCGGTCAGTCGACCGACCAACGATCAGATTTCTGACCATTGTGCCTCCGGTCGACTGCCCGGTCGACCGGGCCTGGAACCAGAGAGCAACGGCTCTCTGGCCGGTCGACCGCCCGGTCGACCGGGCCTGGATACAGAGAGCAACGGCTCTCTGCCGGTCGACCGCCCGGTCGACCGGCCCACCAGCTCAAGCTGGCGTGCATGCTTGTGCACGTCGGTCGACCGGACCGGCCGACCGACTTCTGCCTCGTTCGACCGGTCCAGTCGACCGGCAGACAGCCAGTCCAGAATTTTAGGGATTAAAAACTTGTCTTTTTGCCTTCTAAAAAAATCCCATAAAATATACATAAATTTCACAAAAATAAGTTCTTATAAGATCTTTGAAATACAAATATGTGTGACTAAAATTCAACACATATTACAAATTATTTGAACCATTTTTGTGTTCTAGAAAATTTGCCTTTAACCAAAAACCATATTTTCTAAAACTTAGATTTTTGAAATGGAAATCCGATTTTTTCAAAACATATGTAAATACAAAAACATGATATTTAAACAACTTTTAAGCATGTTGTATATGGATAGAATCCAATATACATATAAAGACTTATATCTATGTTTTTGACATGAAATCCAATATTGGTTAAACCGAAAACCAAAAACCAATAAACTTAAAACAAGTATGTATGTATTGTGAACTTGAGCATATCAACTCTATCTAATCTTTACAATAATCTAAACACAATCTTAAACTAAACAAACCGAGGTCTTCTTGTAGAACTACATCTCCAAGTCGACTCGATCCAAAACCGATCCAACGAGCTTGACTCCAACTGAGTGCTAGATGCGATCTTGACGCTCGAACTCTTGAATCAACAAGTGAAAGCTCAAAAAACCCTTTGTTGAAACTAATCACCTACTAATATCTTGATCAAATATCTGAAGCTAAATATCACAAGATTATTAGTAAACTATAAGTACATGAGTTAATTATCATCAAAACTAGAGTGAAGGGCCTCTGAGCCAACAATCTCCCCCTTTTTGATGATGACAAAACTCATGGAGTTATATATGCATGGATTAAAGTTATGCTTCTTAGAAGCTCCCCCTTAACTCATGCATAGCAATAAACAATAAAGATATGCAATGAATGCTCAATATAGTTATGCATAAACATGCATAAAATAAGAAAATGACATAAACATGATCTTTGATACCAATGAAATAAACATGTTTTTTTTTAATACCAATTTTAAAATAAAAATGTTCTTAAAACAATACTTTTCTTGATACCAACAAAAGATGCTCTTGATACCAATGGTAAAAGATAACAAATTTAAATAAACATGCATATAAACTCCAAATTTCTCTCCCCCTTTTTGTCAATTCATCAACAAAGGGGTACAAACACTAAAGGCATAAACAATATTTTTCTTCCTTTTTGCATAAATCAAAACAATAAAGGTGTATATGCTATATACATTCATTAAGAGGAGAGACGTGAAGCTCTCCCTGCATACATGCATTTATATGAAAAGAGATGACAAACCCTAACCACATAAAGCATAATATACAATGTATAAAAGAAGATGTGAAGCTCCCTCTACACACGTGTACTACATACTAAAGAAAGGTCAATGACTTCAATATGACATACACTCAACATGAATATATATATATATATATATATATATATATATATATATATATATATATATATATATATATATATAATATATATATATAGAAGATGTTAAGCTTCTCTTGCATATAAGTAATAAATATCAAAACATTTTGATACCAAATTATGATACCAATAGAAATTGAAACATGATACCAATTAAAAAACATAAACCAATCTTTTTGGTTAAACACTAAAATCATTTTGCAATAGAGATACCAAATAGAGAATAATATCAATTTAATATTCTTGATACCAATATTGAAAATGAAACATATACCAATTGAAAATAATTTTCATTAGGAGCGTAGGAAACTAATTGAAAACTAAGATATCATTTTTCACTATAAAGAGTGGGAGTAAGATACCAATTGTAAACAAAACCGATTGAAATGTAAAAATGAATTTTTCTCCCCCTTTATGAAATACTAATGAAAACGATGTATAAGCTTGTATAAGATACCAATTAAAAAATAATTGTCATTAAGGACTAAATCAAGCTTAGCATAACAAAATTTGTGCTTAAAGATATAGAGATATAGTAAGCACAATCAAAACACATATTTATGTATGAAAAATTAAATACCAATCGAAATTGATACTATTTGAAGTTAAAGCATACATATATAGAAACAAATATGAGTATACAAAATATCAATTGTGATACCAATTGAAAATACAATGAGAATCAAGTGTATAACTCATAATAACCACCCTATCATGTACATGTTAAAAAGATTTTCAATTTGAGCATACAAGGCATGGTCGCCCATCCAACCACCCTTGGAAGGGTAGGGGTTTTTAAAAATAAGTTTGAAAATAAGTTTAGCATATTTGAAAACTCTACCAAAATGAAGAAATATGCACTAGTTTGAAATAGTTTGAAATAACTAGTGATAGTTTCTTCAAAACATAAAACCAAGTCATAAAATTCATGAAGCATGCATTCAACACAAAATTGACACTCAAGATATAGAAAGCTCAACAAAGTACTCATAAAATAATGTAATGAGTAAACATAAATAAAGTGAGTGTACAAGAGTTATGTGAAAAACATAATCATGAATATAGGCAATGAAGCTCATATGAAGTTCCTTAAAACAAATGAAAATTTAATTTTTCATCAAAACAATACTAACTCAAAGGCATATGTATGTTTTGTCAAAACTAAAGGCATACATATATATCCAAACACAATTGAGTCTATAAAGAGATTTTACATGAAAAACAAATGACTCAAGGATATACATGTATATCCAATAGTTTTGGCAAAATTAACATATACATGAAGTTATACACATATTAATGAAAAAATGTACAAAATAGGAAATACAAGTCAAAATATATGAATCATCAAAACTAAGCTATACTAGTACACCTAATGGGTACAAATGAGCAATCAAGCACAAACATATAATAATCAATTTGTGGCTCATTAGTTGTACAAGCATATGCACAAGTTTTAATGAAAAATTACATCTAAACATGTAATCAAATCATGAAGCATAAACACAAAATATAAACTAATATGATCATTATATGAATGCACATGTTTAGAGTTATGATATACACGATAGCTAAACTAAAGTGAGAACACAAAATATGGATCCATATGAACATGGGTGTATCTCAAATACTATGCATGTATGTCATAGGTCTAATTATCGTGGCATTTAACATACTAATCATAAAAACTGAAACATGCTTAAAATAAATCATATGAAAGCATGCAAATATAAATGAGATTAAGAGATAGTTATCAAAACCAAGAGGGCACATCTCTATGTCTCCAAATCATGGTGGTCCTCCCACCAAACTCCCCTTGAAAGTGATGCATCCAAAATAGTCACCATTAAGCTCAGAACGCATCCACCTCAAGGCACCAACAACTCTCAGTCAAGTGAGAGCCCACGCCTACATCAAATAAAATAGGAGTAGATTTTGGTACCCAAACTCTATTGGGTCCATGGAGGCTAGCACCCTTTCTAACCCAAACAAATTTATTTACAAAATTTGAATCATGTATTCTATCAAAGCAAAATTTTGCAATGTGGCCCTTACGTTCACAATGTGTACAAGTGTACACATGAGCATACATGGTGTTTGAGTGTGAATGTGAGGAGCATGTGTATGCCGTGATTTGTGTGCATGCATATTTGGAACTTATTTCTTTCGAAACATGGATTCCAACCGTGAGTGGTTCATGGCACATTGGCTCAAAATGGAGCACAAACAATCAACACTTTTCTTCAATACACAAATATCATTTTAATACTTGTAGATAAAGTGGAGCATGCAATAGGTATACTAGATGGTGAAGCTATACTAGCATGGCAAACATGAGATGATAATTCATTTTTCAAAGATTTATTTTCTTTTGAAACACAATCCAAATCCTTTGAAATTAAAGCAATTTTTAGTTTTAAGGATTCATTCTCTTTTATAACAAATCGAGTTTTGAAGACAAAACCTCATTTTTCTTCAACAACTCATCACAATTGTTTTTACTTTTTAAAATTTTGTTTTCATTTAAAGCAAGATCAAGTTGTGATTTCAAAGAGTCACGTTCATTTGAATCTCAACCTTACCTTGCAAAGCCAAATCAAGTTTTGAAAATAAGTCCTTATTTTCTTCTTTTAGTTTAAAACTTTTCTTTTTCAAGTGTTGGTATTTTTGTAATAGGTTCTCACAAACAATAGATAGTTCTTCATTTAAAGCATCGGCATCAACAAAATTATTGCCGGAAGAATTAGCACTATCATCTAATTGAGTTTCCGAGTTTACCTCAAGGGAGTCATTCCCTTGGATCATGTAGCAAGCTTGTTCGGATTCTCCACCAGATTCCTTCTCCACTTGGTTTGGCAATTGAAGCTTTGGAGAGGTCAAGGTGTTCAACACTGCAAAGGCGGAATCACAATGTGAAATCATACAAAAATATTCTTTGTTAAGTGTGCTCCTAAGTGCCTTAAGGGCTTGTGCATTGGCCTCTATATGCTTGCTATTACCAAGATAGGATTTCTTGGTAGCGACAAGGAAAACATGCAAACCTATGGTGTTGAGATATATACTCATCTTAATCTTCCATACGTCGATGTTAGAAACATCAAACATAGGAGGGGTCATGAAATACATGAGTGTAAACAATATGTGTGCAAATACAACTATAGATTAGCAACCAAGATCTCACTCCTAGGTGGTTAAACCTAATATCAGGAGCGTAGGCTCTGATACCAATTGAAAGTACACCTAGATGGGGGTGAATAGGTGTACGGCTAGTCTAATGACAAATAATGAGGAATTTAAAAACTAATGCAACACACTTAGTGTAACCAAAGAGTGTAGCCGAATTCCCGATGAAGGGCTCTGGACTAAGTCCTCTAAATTTCTCTAAATAAGAGTTGAGGTGCTATTTGAAGCTCTCTTGGTTAAACACAAGTATGGGCACATAATCAAACCAAGCATGTAAATGATATGAACAATATGAAATGATGCAAGACACAATATAAGAGAGAGGGTCAGAGAAAGTTGATCAAACGCAAACACAAAGATATATTTCGAGGTTCGAGCACCTAGCTCTACGTCCCCGCCTTCACACAGAAGGATTTCCACTATAGCGTCCACACAAGACTTCCCACACAGGGAACCTCCACTGAGGATTTGGGCAAATACAACTTGGGAGTACACGACTCCTCTCTCAATCAATACAACCTCTCACTAGAGGTTAGGCACAAAGCCAACACAATTTCAACCTCACAATTGAGGGATAGGCACAAAGTCAAAACAATAATCACCTCACACTTGAGGGATAAGGCACAAAGCCAAATAATAATCACCTCACACTTGGGGGATAAGGCACTTAGCCACACACCAACAATCACCTCTACACTTAGAGGGATTCCAACACAACCTCCACAATCACCTCTACACAAGAGGGATACTCACAATCTCAAAAAGAGGTTTTTCAACTCTAGGTGATTACAAAGACTACAAACCAATTCTTTCTCACAAAAAATTATCCTAATAGATAAGATAGATATGATAAGCTCAAGTGTGAGAAAAATAAAGAGTTTGAAAATCAAAAACATAAAGAAAAACTCTTAGAAAAACTTCTAAAATAACTATAGAAATGAAGATCAAAAACAATCCCAAAGACTTCTCCTTTTCTTGATTTTTCCAACCCTTTAAAACCAATAAAGATCAAGTATTTTGGCATAAAAACTCTTTTAAAAACTTGCTGAAAGATGAAAAATTTTGCTCTTAATATTCTTAGTGGAAACAGCTCAAGAGGGGGCAAATTTATAGCCCCTCAAAATCTGCCCGTTGGCAATCTGGCAAAGGGCAATTTTGCCCTTCCGATCGACCGGCCAACGGTCAGATTTCTGACCGTTGTGCCTCCGGTCGACCGGGCCTAGAAGCAAAGAGCAACGGCTCTCTGGCCGGTCGATCGCCCGGTTGACTGGAGCTGGATACAAAGAGCAGCAACTCTCTGTCGGTCGACCGGCCGGTCGACCGGGGCCATTTCCAGAGAGCAGAACTCTCTGGACGGCCCACCGCCCGGTCGACCGGCCCACCAGCTCAAGCTGGCGTGCACGCTTGTGTACGTCGGTCGACCGGACCGGTCAACTGACTTCTGCCTCGGTCGACCGGTCCGGTCGACGGCAGACAGCCAGTCCAGAATTTTAGGGATTAAAAACTTGTCTTTTTGCCTTCTAAAAAAATCCCATAAAATATACATAAATTCCACAAAAATAAGTTCTTATAAGATCTTTGAAATACAAATATGTGTGAGTAAAATTCAACACATATTATAAACTATTTGAACCATTTTTGTGTTCTAGAAAATTTGCCTTAAACCAAAAACCGTATTTTTCAAAACTTGGATTTTTGAAATAGAAATCCGATTTTTTCAAAACACATATAAATACAAAAAAAATGATATTTAAACAACTTTTAAGCATGTTGTATATGGATAGAATCCAATATACATATAAAAAATTATATCTATGTTTTTGACATGAAATCCAATATTGGTTAAACTGAAAACTAAAAACTAATAAACTTAAAACAAGTGTGTGTGTGTGTATTGTGAACTTGAGCATATCAACACTATATAATCTTTACAATGATCTAAACACAATCTTAAACTAAACAAACTGAGGTCTTCTTGTAGAACTCCATCACCAAGTCGACTCGATCCAAAATCGATCCAACGAGCTTGACTCCAACCGAGTGCTAGATGCGATCTTGACGCTCGAGCTCTTGAATCAACAAGTGAAAGCTCCAAAAACCCTTTGTTGAAGCTAATCACCTACTAATATCTTGATCAAATATCTGAAACTAAATATCACAAGATTATTAGTAAACTATAACTACATGAGTATCATCATCAAAACTAGAGTGAAGGGCCTTTGGGTAACAGACCAGTGATACAATGTTCGCATTATCCCATTATAATAGAATCAAGGAGCTTTTCTTCTAATGGCAGCTGCCTTCTTTGGGTCGTCAGGCAATATGCCGTCTAAGACAAAGTCAATGTGAGAGAATCACAAATCTCTAGGCTAGTGACTTGTTGAAGTCTCAAGAACCTCTTTATTTTGAAGGTCTCCTCTTGGAGTTTTACTGTCTTCAAGGGAAAATTTGCAACAATATAAGTCACAATTGTAGATAAGTACTCTCTCTGTGGCTCCGGCTGGGAGGGCTAATGAAGTAGCGAGAGGGCTAATGAAGCAGCGAGAGTAACCAATGCATCTACATGCGCGTTTTGCTAATGTATTACAGATCAATGTAGAAGTTTTTTGAACTTCTCAGCCATGTTAATGGTATCGTTTTGATAGGGCACCAAGTCTTGTTATCGGACTTCGTACACCCCGCGATCCTAGAGGAGCTTTGAATCACCGTACGCTTTGAGATTTTTGACTCTAATCTCTTCAATAAGTTGCATTCCGATCAAGAGAGTGTTGTATTCTAAAACATTGTTGAAACACGGCTTAGTTAATGAGAATGCATAAGGGATCCCGTAATTATGTGGGAAAATAAGTACTATCCCCACACCTACAATGATATTTCCCTTAGGACTTGTTCTTGATGCTGCGTTTAAGAATAGTTGCCACACTTGTTCTTCTGAGGAGACGTGGATCACTTTAACTTCTGCAATCTCATCTGGGAGATCATTATAGAGTTTTGAACTTCCTGAAGCTAGATGATCGGCCAAGAAATCTATCACAGCTTAAACTTTGATCGCCTTTTGTGGTATGAATTGCATCTCGTATTGTGAGAGCAATATGGCCTATTTTGCTAATATGCAATTCAACGAATCTGGTATTATCATGAGTAATCACAAGGGATTAACTCTAGAAATGACGTGAATGCATTGCCTTATAAGGTAGTGTCGCATCTTCTGGATGGCGAAGACTAAAGCTAAACATTCCTTCTCGATCGGATTGTAATGGTACTTCGCCCCAATCATTATTCTACTCAAATAGTCGATTGCCTATTCGTGGGTTTAATCATTATTTTAAGCTAGTAAGGTACCCAAGGAATGATCCATAGCTCGAACATATAACAGGAAAGTTTTTTTTAATACTGGAGCTATCAGAATGGGAGGGTGTGTGAGATACTCCTTGATCTCTTCGAATGCTTCTTGGCAAGCATTGTCCCAAACGAATGAGACTCCCTTCTTCATTAGTTGGGTGAAAGGTTGGCAGCGCTCTGAGAGATTTGATATAAATCTCTGGATATACGCCAATTATCTTTGTAAGCCTTTGACTTCTTTAAGATTTCTCTGAGGTTGCATCTCTTGATGGTGCGGACTTTCTCCGATCCAGGTGAATTTCCTTAGATATAACAATAAATCTAAGAAATTTGCCACTGGCTACCCCCAGGAAGGACTTGGTTGGGTTCATCTTCAACTAGTAAGCCCGCATGATGTCAGACATTCTTTTCAGATCTGCGAGATGATCGCCTTTGTTACGTCTTTTCACAGCGATATCGTCGACATAACATTCTACAGTCTTGCGTATATGCTAATGGATGACCGCATTCATGACGCGTTGATATGTCACACTAGCGTTCTTCAAGCCAAAGGGTATTACTGTGCAGTAGTATACTCCCAAGGGCATCCTAAAGGATGTATCTTTTTCATCTTCAGGGTATATCTTAATTTGATTATACCGTGAGAAGCCATCCATGAAAGACATCCTCTCAAAATTGCACGTATTCTCAATCATAGCATCCGTGATCGGAAGAGGAAATTCGTCTTTAGGATAAGTGGTATTTATTTCACGGTAGTCGGTGCAAATCCAGATCTTTCTATTCTTTTTAAGAACAGGAACTATATTGGCCACCCAATCAAGCTATTGCTCTTCCCTGATGAAACCAGAGTTTATAAGCTTCTTGACTTCTAATTCAATTGCTTTCATGATCTCAGGATGGAACCGTTGTTCTTGTTGTTTGACTAGCTTGGCGTCCGAGTTGATGTTGAGGCGATATATAGCAATCTGGGGATCGAGCCCAGGCATGTCCCTATAATTCCAAGTGAAGACATATTTATACTCTCATATGAAATGTATTAAGTCTTCTTTCTTAGAAGGTGACAAGCTCTCCCTTATGAAAATGGGCTTGGGGTTCACCTCATTTCCAAGATTTATCTGAGTCACTTTATCCTTAGTGGGTGGTTAGCGTTGTTCAAAGCGTACATCCAAAAGAGTATTTAAGTGTTTAATCTATGGATCAGAGTCTGACTGGATCAATTCTTCAGATTTAAAAGTATCTTCTCTGTTATCTTCTAAATAGCTGGTTGACACTATATTCACTAAGAGACTTTGAAGATAACACCGACGCTGACGTCTGAGTCCCACGATGATGTCCTGATGAGCTGTCATAATAGACTTCTTCTTCAAAACTGGAATCTTATGAAACTGGCGTCGATATATAACCGAGTCCTCTTCGGATCTGGTGATAGTAGTCGGGGTCTTTACCTTTCGGCACAAATGAACATAGTAATGCTCGCTTTCCTTTGTCGAAATAAATGCCCAATCCTTTAGTAAAATCATACCCCATTCTTTCCATCATGAGACGTGACTTTTGTCCATAATGGAATAACCATAGAGACTCAGAATTACCCCCTGAGTTTCATAAGCCATGAGCTCAGACTCAACTCTTTCGAATAGAATTGGCTTTTGACCCTCCCACTTGGCTGGTACTTCAAAGAGAGCTTTGCGAGCGTCTCAGATCTTTACGCATACCATAAGGGATGACTTTATTTGTAGTCGCAATGATGTCAGAACATCCATTGCTGACAAAGGGTCACTGTCTATGCCAGTGCTAGTGGTAAAAATCAGAAGCAAGCGCAGAAAAGTAAGCTAAATTGAATTTTTCATTGATAAACCACTCGCCTTCAACATTAGTAGTGGAATTGAAATCAAGGTTATCAATGCTTGTTACAAGGAGATTTATTTCCTAGAGACACTCCTCTTCTTCTGGCTCCATATCAGCTTCGTTGCCAGAGTCTAGTTCTTCTGGGTACGGATTCTCTTCAGTCTCAAGAAAAACCTGACAGAGGAGGGAATCGGTGAAGTAATTCTCGACCCCCTTTAACGGATGCCTTTCAGCACATTTCCCTCTTCATCAACGTATTTCATCATTTGATGAAGAGTAGATTGGACGATGGAGCTACGGTGAATCCAAGGTTGACTCAGCAGCAAATTGTATGAGGTGTCAATGACATAGCATGTTACCTCGAATCTCAGGTCCCCAATTTGACATTTGAGCTTGATTTTTTCCATTGGGCATGTACCATTGGCATTGAAGCCATAAATAGTTGCCTGAGTGGCGGTTAATTGGTGGGTGGGGATCCCTAAATGTTGTATGACCCTGCGGGGCATAATGCTCAACGCGGATCCAAGATCAACCTAGATACGACTCATTTTAGTTGATCCAGTATACCCTGTATAATACAGGGGTCCATTATGTTTTTCTTTAACTTGCATGTCTTCTGGGGTCAAGGTGATGCAGGAAAACTGCTTCGAGGTGTGGTGGTAATAGTTGTCGTTTTCCTCTCCACATATAGCAGGAATCTAGTTCATGAAAACCTCTGCATCTGCTAATGCTTCTCTTAAGGCATCCCTTGTAGACTTGAAAAAACTCAGGAATTCATAAAGGGTGATTTGAGCAGGAATGTTGGCTAGCTGAGCCAAAATATCAAAACTGAAGGGAGTTGATGGTTCTACACTGCCTTTCTGGAGAGCTTTGACATAACGAAGCTTTTTCTATTTTTCTACAGATGGTTTCATGACTTCTTGATTGTCTCCTCAGCTAACTAGGGAGAATATACCATCGACTCGCTGTACTGTTTCAAGTACTGCTTGCCGGATCTAGTCTTCGTGTGAAAGGTGCACCTGTGTCAATAGCACAGGCAGACTCCTCTTCTTCTGAATTGGTGAGGGAAACAACCTCTTCCTCAGTTTGTCTGATAGAAATACCCACCACATTGCTAGAGGACGCTTTGGCCTTGCTTTTAGACTTTCTATTTGTGACAGTCGTCTACTGTTGGTTTTCATCAATGTCAGGATGGACCCACATTGTCCTTTGTCAAGGAGTAGGAACAGGAATAAGACCTTTCTCCTTCTGGTTATGAGGATCAGTGTTGATCACTCTTAGTTCCCCTTTTGGGATAGGATCCACTCCGGTTGGTGCTAGCGGGAGATCCCAGCCGAATTGAATACGGAGCTTAAGTATCTCTGCGTCAATCAGAGCCTGAAGAACAACTTTGAAGATGTAGCAATTCTTAGTAGGGTGTCCCAACATCCTGTAATATAAATGGTAGGTAGGATCATCTATCTTCCCCATCTCTTCTGGACGTCTGGCCTCCGGCAATTTGAGTTTGTTATTCTTTTTGAATAACTTGAACAGAGAGACCACGTGCTCATCCTTGAAGGAGTATAGTATATTGGCACATGCTTGGCTAGGAGCCACACCCCCTCTGACTAACTGGGGCTTCGAAGGTGACTTGACCTCCGTTGCCAGAGTATCTCTTCTCCTTGGTTGAGAAGATGACTCTGGAGTCTCTTCTCCTTGGCTGAGAAGATGACTCTGGAACATGCCATGTTGGTTTGTCGGGTCTTGGTTTACCGTCTTTTGCTTTAGCCCAGACCTAGGCGACAATTTCTTTTGCCTGTTCGTCTTGTGCTTCCAAGTACGGTATTCTGCTCTCATTTGAATGAGGAGGGCAGTCTAAAGATTGTGGTGACATGTATCAACCAGTGTAGGCTGGGTCATGCCGTTGGGACAACGGAGTGCCATACTCTAAAATCTTTCGACAAAAGTCTTGATAGACTCTTCTTTCTTTGCTTGGCTGCAAGGAGAGTTAGCACTGAATTTTTGTATTGTCTTTGAAGAAACGAGCCACAAATAACTTCTCGAGGTCGGCCCATATACTGATCGAGATATCAGGAAGTTTCATGAACCATTCAAAGGCAACCCCTTTAAGAGTGCCAATGAACAAACGAGTCCTAATGGCATCGTTCGATACTATATTCCTAATTTGGGATTTAAAGTAGTATATGTGCTGTTCATTGACCCTTTACCATCGAAAGTATAGAGGGTCGGTGCCTTGAACTTAGGAAGGTAAGAAGTCGTGTCCCATTCTGCTGGGTAGGGCCGGATTATCCCCACATATTGAAGACCACCTAGGTTTGCTACGGCTTCGAGACGTTACTCCAATTTACTCATTCTCTTGGAATGACTATTTCTGTTTCTTGAGTTATCCTTCTCTTCAGATGAAGATTTGGGAGGCTCAGAGTTGGAATGCTCTTTACTCTCAGTGTTTGCAAAAGATTAGCTCTCCCCTTCCTTCCTTTTGCCCTTGGATTTCTTAGGAGTTTTTCCCTTTGATTTCTTTTTCTCTTTAAGAAGTTGTGAAAGCATCTGCTTAAGGGTATCGATAGATTCTTGCTCAGCTTAAATCATATGAATTTATTTCCTTTGGACTCAGGCCAGTTCTTCAAATTGCTTAGCCACTTCTTCGAGAGTGTCCGCCATGTAAGCAAAGATTGTTATCTCCGAACTAGAATTCGAAGACTGGGATTCGACAATGGCTGAGTGCTCATCGTTTACCTTAATTCTCCTGGCCAACAGACTGTAGTCGACTGGGGTAATTGTTCTCGTACTGGTCTGAGTGTGTCGATAGACCCCTTCAGGTTCGACAAGAATATCCTTCAAACCTGAAGATTAGTCAATATCCGACTCCTCTGGACTGACAGCCGGTTACTTCCCTTTGGACCCATTTGGTGTGAAACTTGGCCCACTATGTTTGTAGTCACTTTCGGGTATTCAACGTTAGAGAACAACTTCTTCTTCCGGGTCATCATCTCTTGGCCGAGTTTGAAGCTGTTGATAATCGGCTAAAAACTGAGGGCTAGGTTATCTAAAAGCAGCAATGGCAACCAAAAAGTACTGCTGAGGTGAACCGCTCGTAGTGACATTGAGTAGTGATTTAGTGGATACTCCTCTTCCTTATCAGATAGTCCCTCAGGTCCCTTGCGAGGTTATCTGAGAAACTAGCCTCAAACCGGTGGGGTGAGGGCTTTTTGGCTCTTTATGTCTTAAAGACATACCATTCTAAACGTGGGTCTCGCGTTTTGGGGCAGGCAGAACGCAAGTCTCGCGTTTTGGAACAAGCAGAATGCAGGTCTCATGTTTGGACACTGAAACGCACGTTTAAGGAACACAGGTCTCGCATTCTAGAACAGAATTGCGGACCTCACGTTGCTTAAGAGAAATGTGGGTCTGAATCTCGCATTCTGTATCTGCATAACAGATTGCTTCTGAAGAGTTTTTGATTTGTTGTCAACGAGCATGACGCCTTTGTCAATGTTCAGCATTCTTGTTGAATTGCAAGGGTTGTTGGGAACCCTCGGCATCCTAGAATTACAGAGTTCAGACAGGAGACGGCTGACAAAATGATCTCACCATCACTTTGATCGTGTACCGACACATTAGCCCCACGGGTCTCTTGAGAGACATTTACGCGGGCTGCGTGGGCTGCACAGAAGGTTTTTAGAATCTCGTTAGAAGTGACGCTGTTTGCACTATGAGCAGAAGTGCGGGCCACTTTTAGAGAAATCTCTGAGGAGATTCAAAAGCGAGTCCCAAAAGAGACTTTCTGGTACTGCCACATCGTCTTGGGGCTAGTGGAGCCCGAGGAAAGAAATTCCTTAAACTTTTCTTGATCGAATTAAATGACGAGGGATTCCACTGTCCTCCAAGGAGCTGGATGTCAGCTTGTGCCATGGCGTTCCCATCAGTAGAGAATGAAATCCTCAGTGGAGTCGCCATCTTTTGTTTAGTCAGAAAAATAAAGCAAAGTAAAATTTCTTTAAGTGGATGAAAGATTACAACGGAATAATTTCAATTACAAAAGAGGAAAGATATCTAGATTTTTCCTTTGTTTAAGGCTGGGTTCTTGATGTGGCGATGGAGAGTGATTCTTACTCTCCGTTGACCGGTGAATGACAAACTTCTCTCCGGGGTGCTCTCAAAAAGTAATTAGAAAGGAGCTCTATTTTTAACATATTAAGTGTTTAGAGTCCATAGATTTCTCCTTTTCTCTCTCTCTCTCTGAACTTCTGTGGTTGAAAAGCAAGAAGCTTATAACTTGAGAATTCTCAGCTTTTAATCTCTGAAAAAGCCTCCTCCCCTACCTATAGCTCTTGAGGCTATTTATAAGGGTCTTAGGGTATAATTTTTTCCCAGAATCCCTCCATAATAGGGGTTAAATCTCTCATTATATGGGGAGTTAATTGACCTAGTAATGGGGTCAGTTATAATAGAACGCGGGTCTCATGGTGGATGGGGACCTCGCGTTGTTGTGTAGACACGACACTCAAAGTCTACATCTCAACCAGAACGCTGAGTTGCTCAGAACCATGTGAAATGTGAGACGTGGAGTTGCTCAAACCCGCGTGAGATACGAGATGCGGAGTTGCTCAGACATGCGTGAGAAGCGAAGTTGCTCAAACCCGCTTGAGACGCGAAGTTACTCAGACTTGCGTTTGAGGTGACATACAAAGTTGCTCAGACCCACATTTTGAAGTCCACGTTTGCCCATGGACGCGAGGTTCGCATTTTAGTTTAAACACGACCTTCGCATAGGAGTCAGGCCTGTATCTTGAGAACTTGTCTCTTAATGATTTTTAGATAACCTACATCAACAAGTTTTGTGTTTACATTCACAAACCCATTAAAAAAAGAATTAATACTCTCAGACCTTTGACTAGTTGTCATTCCCGCCCAAAAAATGTCCTTCAAATAAATATCCACCCAATGTGTTCGCAATCTGTGCATCTTTACCAACCAACTGTCTTCTTCTTTATCTATATCATATTTTTGTTTCATCACTCTCCAACATTCCTCACATGTGCTTATATAATGAAAGTAATACCCAAAATTAAAATCAATGAAAAAATCATCTCCATATTTGTTCATCAAGGGGATTTGTTGCTCGGCAAAATGTTTTTTTATATGCCAAGAACAATTTGGTGCCAAAAATAGGGAAAACTATCTTAATAGCATCATCTATTTGTGCATCTTGATCAGTAATGATCGTCATTGGTGCAACTCCGTGTATGCATTTGAGCCATTTCTTAAAAAGCCAAACAAAGGTGTCCCTTTGCTCATCTATAAATGATGCACAACCAAACAAAATAGATTGTCAAGGATGATTCACACCAGTGAATAGATCAAAAGGAAGGTTCAGATCATTAATCTTGTATGTTGTGTCAAAAATTATCACATCAGAAGAACTTAAATAAGAAGATATTGCTCTTCTATCAGCCCAAATGATAATTCTTAAGGTGTCTGCATGCCCAACTCACTGGCAAAAAAATTCTGGATCTAATTATGCTTTCTCATGAAAGTATTTGATGATAGAAATGAACTCCTGCTCAAGATTTTTGCTCTTATGTCGAATATAATCAATACATTATTGTGCGCTTACTTGTTCACAACCTTCTCCAGAATTCATTGGATTAACCATACAGGCAATATTAGAAGGACGTATTACATCATCCAAATTGGTCATAATAATTTTGCTCATCTTTGATCGATGTATCTGATGAGAGTAAAAGTGATGCACTTTATCCAAGCTTGATAAATCATACGAATGTGAATCAGTAAACTTGGTGGCCACCTAAAATCTTATGTCTGGTAATAAACGTAACCGAATATGCATCTCAGCGGGACAAAGAACTCTAATATCAATACGACGGTTGGCGGTTATTCCTTCTTGTCTTTTATCCCCCAACCTCTTCACACCTTCATTGTTGTAATAATATTTTCTATAAATAACTTCATTCGGAGGCCTCCGTAATTTATGTATTCCTTTTTTCCTTATACCCAAACTCTTATTCCTTGCATAAGCATTGTAGAAGTTGTATGCTTCATCATCTGATGCAAATTCTTATCCTAAAAAAATACGCTTCCAGACATTTCACTATGCAACTTCATTTCTTACAAAAAATTATTAGATTAAAGAACAAAAATAAGATAGAACTGGGGCTCAGGGATGCAATATTAATATAAAAGTTGAAGACTGCGACTAAGGTCACAGTCCTAATATAATTGAGGACCGCGACTACGGTCGATGTTTATAATATTAGGAAAAGTGTTTGTCGCAGTCCTTATATGATGACTGTCACAAAGACCATAATATTAATATAATAAAAGACTGGGACTAAGGTTGCAATGCTAATATAACCGCAGGATGTGACTAAAGTCGTTGTTTATAAGAATTTTGAATTTTTTTATTAAACATTGCGACCTTAATCACAGTCATTATATAATAGATGGCAATTAGCTAGACCATAACTTTACTATAATAAAAGACTGCGACCTAATTAAAGATTGCAACTAAGGTGACAATTTAAGACAATTCTGAAAGTTTTTATTGAAAACTACGACCTTAGTTGCAGCCTTTAATAAAAAACATATATTATCTGGGTATATAGAAAGTAATAAACAAGTATTCAAATTATTTTAGTACCGCGATTAAAGAAGAATTATCACACATAAAAGTTAAAAGATTGTTGATAAGGACTGAACTAATAGACGCAGATTTCATCTATCAGGTCGCAGTCTCAATATAGCATAATAATTTTCCAGTGAGAATTGCGACCAACAATGACATAAATAATAAAAAATCTGAAAAAAATTAACCTCTGCTTTAGTATCCAAAGTTTTATCTCTGCTGCATTTGTTCTGTTCGTTGATGAAGTTAAACTTGATGATACCTGATTCATATTCAGCTGGGAAGAAAGTGGAGGGGGTCGATGGCGAGATGGGGTGGCAAGAGATGAATTATGGTTGGGGATCATTATAAAAAAAAAGCAGGCCGGGAGAGATCGGATACAGGGAGGTAAAAGATTGAGATGGAGAGATCGAAATATGATTTGATAGATGAAATCTAGATCTGCAAAATCAAGATCAAGATCTGATCCCGCTTTTCTAAGTCGAGACTGTGTGCGAAATTGAAATTCAGATTTAAACACGCGCGAGAGACAGAGAGAGAATAATGAGAGAGAAAATATTAATAGAGAATATAAACTTATCTCAAGAAAAATATGTAATTTTTGAACAGCAGGGTCTTTTAGTAATTTTAGTTCTTTCCAAAACCCGAATCTTTATGAAGCTTGGCCAGCTCTGTGACACATATTACGCCACATCATCGTCGGCTGACAGGCTCTCTCAGCTGACGGCTGATATATATATAAATATATATATATATATATATATATATATATATATATGAGAGAGAGAGACTTGTGTCATTTTGGAAGGATTCGA
Source organism: Agave tequilana (assembly GCA_038442645.1). NCBI lineage: Eukaryota > Viridiplantae > Streptophyta > Magnoliopsida > Asparagales > Asparagaceae > Agave > Agave tequilana. The sequence goes on from JAVJIF010006322.1 coordinate 55,202, forward strand.
GGCTGAATCATTCCCATTAAAATACAACCCTACAATATTTGAATGCTTGATCCGCTCCTTTGAAGTTGATCTACATTATTTCAAGTAACTAAAAATGAAAAATCATGTATTTTGAATACTTTTGCCCATCCATCAAATAGGCGCAAAATGGATAGCCGAAATAGTGAGTTTGTTAGTTTAACAGTGTAGAATATTTGAAATCTAACAAAAATTGGTCGGTGAAGGTGTTTAATTATTTAAATTATGATAAAATGGTTGGATTGAGAATTTGTATGTCTAAAGCAATATGCTATTTTCGGTTGTCCATTTTGCGCCTACTTGATGGATGGGCAAAAAGTATTCAAAATATATGATTTTTTATTTTAGTTACTTGAAACAATGTAGATCAATTTCAATAGAATGAATCTTGCATTTGGATGTCATAGGGTTGTATTTGAGTGGGAAGGATTCAGCCTTGAATCCTTCTAGAACTCTCTCTCTCTCTCTCTCTCTCTCTCTCTCTATATATATATATATATATATATATATATATATATATATATATATATATATATATATATATATATATATATATATATATATATATATATATATATATATATTGAGAGAGGGAGAGACTTGTGTAGTTTCGGATGGATTCAAGCTTTAATCCTTTCCACTCAAATATCATGCTACAACATTCAAATACAAGATTCATTCTGTTGAAGTTGATATATTATTGAAAGTAACTAAAAATCAAAATCAAGTATTTTTGAATACTTAATTTGGATTTTGGTCATGTCTTAGATTTAGAAGAAACCTTTTTTGTGCCATCTTTGAGGCGTAATTTGATTTCTATTTTGCTTCTTTTTGGATAAGTTGCCATTTTAACCATTGTGGCTGTGGTGTTAATTTGAATAAATCTAGTTTCATTACCAATCTCTATAATAATTTTTGTTGGTTTTTATTTGCTGGTTGATGGTTTATTTTAATTGATGCTGGATGCATCATATGAACATTTTTTATCAGATGTCTGTCATTCTCATAACGTTTTTCTTATTTTTGCAAAACACTCTAGAATTTCTTACAGTCCTCTAGGTTATGGAATCAACTCTTTGTGAATATTTTCAAAGAGAAATTGCATTATCTTGTGAAAATATGTGTTCTTGATTCTCTAAAATTTTTTGATTTCTCCATATGTTTTGATTGTATTTGAGGGACACTGACCAAATTGGGAAAAATTTAGTCAGAAAGGAGTACATTTCTGCTTCAGCTTATCTATACTGATATTTATGTATCTTTTCCCACCTATTCTCGGGGAGGTCATGGATCTTTCCCCACCTGATAGTTGAATTGGAAAAATAAAGGCCGTAAGATTTGATCGAATGGGAGAATATTATGGCTAGATCGATCAATACGGTCAACATTCTGAATCTTTTTATAGTTTTCTGAAAGATCAGAAAGTTATTGCTTAAGAACATCGTACCTGAATTTCAATTATTTTCTGTTGTAGTATAGAGTGATATTATTCTTGAGTTTATCATTGCATTTTGATCTTACAAGAGCCATTTAGATCAGTAGAGGAGGTACCTTCTATAATGTTGGATTGTGTATTGATTGATTGAGTCACTTTTGACTTATATAGGTGATTTAGTTATTAATATAACATGATGATATTTTGGTTTTGTAACTGATTAGCTAAGTGAGATTATGCATTACTCATTGAATGATTTCATTTTAGGCACCTTAACTTTAGGTTGGCATCACAAAGGAGTTAAATTAGATTATGAAAGGTTTTACTTTTAGGTGTAAAACTATTTAGCATAAGCTTTTTTTGTCACTCTTATATGTTAATTTTGACATAGTGCATAAATTCAAACTGGAGGTTATTGCAGACCCACTCACCAAAGGAATCTCAATGACTATCTTTTAGGGACATCATGCAGGCATAGGAGTACTAGAGTCATTCTGATTATTAATTTTCTGAGTGGGAGTATATCTGTAATTATCTTTCTGGGTGGGAGTTTTTATGTCAAGTTTTCAGTACTGTTATTTATTTTCTTAGTACATTCTATATTTTAGTTTCATGAGATTTTTCTCAGACAGTTATTATGATAGCATACAATTATTACATGATGTTTTATTTCAGCTGATATTATTATACACATTTTTAACGTTAAAGATCAAGTTGTGCAATTGCATAGGTTAAAGTATAAAGTGCCTTTAGAGAAGTCTATTATGAATTCTGAATATCGCTTGGGCTGGACGTGGGTAGACTCCATGACCTTAAACCTTCATCTCTATATGAGCAATTGTATTCGCATGACGGTCGTCTAAGTATTGAGATGACGTATGTTTGGTAAGGATACATTGTAGGCACTTATGAAAATGTGTTATACACACTACTTATACATTTGCCATATGTGTATTAAACTTTACCAATAAAGTATTCTCTCGAAAACTGTTAGGGTCATTAGCCTGAAAGTTCACGACACAAATTAGGTATAAGCATAAAGCTTGACCGAAATTTGTCCGTGAATTGTGCTAATCATCCTTTCAGTCGTAGAATTCCAGTAGTTTGAGTGCACTATGACTAATGATAAATTTCACATAGGTTTTTTCAAAAATCAAAGGATGACTATTTACTTTTAAAATAAAATTATGATATATATGGGATATTAAAGATTTTCAAAATAAATATTTTTTCAAAATTTTAGTCTTCTTGAGTGAGAGATTATAAGATATTTCTTGATTCGATTCATAACTTATTTTCTATTCTATATCATGACACACGTGCAACTTATATTAGTTAAATATTAGGTGTGTCCAATAGGTACACTAAGTTGTAAAAAATGGTGATACTTAGTACCACTCTTATTTGAATTGTGGGCATTATGGGACGGCCATTAATCAAAGAGTTATATATAGAGAGAAAGTCCCTCTCTGCAGCCACGCGTTAATCTCTACCCATAGGAGGTAGGGTTAAGTAGAGAGAAGGCACTCCATCTCGTTCTCTACATCGGTGATACAGATCTGGGTATAATTCATCAATCCTTCAAGAGGTATGTCTTTTAATGGTTCTCTACAATTCATAATATTCATTATACATGTTTTTAGATCAGTACTTAGATGCATTTGATCATTTTCTATGATATATAAATTCTAACATCCTGCAATGCAAAGAAATAATGTTGTGTGGGAGGGTGTTAATTGAATAGGAATAGTTGTTTCTAGTTTCTTATATATGCTCTAAAATTATCCATTCCGTTTGCCCGGGGAGTGAGCTCTACAATCAAATTTCATGAGTTTTGACAATTCTTTATGCAAAGTATTTTGGTATTTTAATAGTTTTGAGGAAAATTACTACTGAGTGTTGGACTAGTAGGAGATCCTCTTCTATCTGAGGGCATTTTATTTTTTATTTAAACTTTCAGATTTGATGTTGATTTGTAATTTGATAGCTTTATAAATAGTTCAAAATCATTTGAGATGAACTGGGAAATATCCTCTAGAGTGTTGCATCTAAACAAATTGGCATGCATCAAAAAAGAGTCACAAATCAAAACTATAGAAAGGACCAATACAATTTATAAATTTCTTTGAAATTCTATGAGTAGTGTGAAAGAATTTTAGTATGACACCACAACTATCTGATATCTCAATTTTTCAGTCTAAACAACTACCAAGTGAAAAAAATATGGATCAAGAAATTTAAAAGGTCTCAATCTGTCTAAATCAAATTTGAACCATAGTCTGAACTATAATTTTTTGTGCGGGATTTTGATTTTCAACATTAAGGGAATCATTTTGTGGGAAATTTGTGGCTAAATTTTTAGAACCTACATGAATAATCTGTAGGGGGAAGATAAAAAATAGAGTTTTTTTCCACTCGTTTGGGGATAGTCAGGAGATGAGTTGTTACTATCAAAAGTTAAAAGCCATAAACGATAGCCAGACGGTTGTCCATTCATCCAGAACGATCAGACAGTGGTCTATTAGTCAAATTAAAATCTGAGATTTCGACAACAAGTTGAAACTGTTAAAAATTTTAGACAGATCAACTTTCTGGATAATAATGTCGACAATTCTGTCGAAAGTCCTGTCGACAGCGGCAGCAATCTAGGTGTATCCCAGCGTATCCAATTCAGATTCTGATTTTGTTTCAAGTTGAATCTTGATTCTGGTTTTGACTCAAACTATTGGTATTTGATTTTCTTTTCTCTGGCTATATAAGCAAGGGTTTTTGTACCTAAATTGTAACGAAGAGATAATTAGAGAGTTTTATGGTTAGTTTGTTTGAGAGAATTTTACAGCAGATTACATAAATTTTCTAGTTGGCTCTTAGAATCAATTTGTAACCCTTGTAACTCAGTTGGTTGAATAAGATTTTGCCCTTCTGTCCCGAGAATGTAAGCAAATTGTTGTCGAACCTTGTTAAATTATTTGGTTTCTCCTTGATTATTTGTGTTCGTATTATATTTGTGTTAGTGATTGACGTATAGTATTTGATACTCTGATATTGATCTGAGATTTGGTGATTTTTCGGGAGGACACGTGTCAGCCATTTGCTTACAAGTACTCCCTTCGTCTCACACATGACTTCTATACATTTTTTTGCAAAACTACCTTCATCTCAGGCATGACTTCTTGTTGTTATCAAGCAAGAATTATTTGTAAACGTTTTCAATTTGTGAATTTACTCTATTGCTTATCCTAGCTTCATAATGACTCAAAAAGTCATTTGTGAAATGGAAGTTGTTTGTGAAAATACAATGGAAACTTTCCACCAGTTACTGTTACAATAAAAAAAAGATAAAGTGAGTTTTTTTTTTGCAAATAGTTAATAATTTATAGTAATTTCTAAAAATTTAGCTGAAGTTTACAAATGTCACCCTAGTAAGCTTAGGAATTCTATTATAGTAATAAACTCACCTCTATAAATAAAAGATAGTTTTTTTATTGTAAATTAATGGAAAAAACGTCAACAATGTGCATCTTGTTCTCTAGGCTTCTTTAGAATAGGAAAAACACTCTATGACAAAGCCCTTGGCATTCAGAAGAATCTTAAAATACTTACAATTGGATTATTAGGAGAAAAGTGAGCAAGAAAGCAAAAAGATGTGTTAGATCTAATAATTATTTCAAATAAGATTCCATACATGCAATAGCCTTTTTATCAAGATCAAAAGAAGAAAGGTTTAGGCATACCTAATTTCATCATGAAAAAAATTCCGAAAGTTGCACGATCTCGAGAACACCGGAGTTGAGGGAGGGGGTTCTTCTCTCCAGCCACCAAGTTCTCTTCTTGATCCTCAGAGGAGGTGAGAGGCCTCCAAGAGAGAGACAGTCATAATAGATTGGTGGTGAAGAGAGAATCCTACCCATGATATATATAAAGCATCAAGGGATCCTAATTTCACTCATCATAGATCTACACTCTTGACTGATAACATAAGTTCTACACGTGTAAATGAGTTCCACATCTTAATACGCTCATGGTTAAGTGTAATGGAAATGTGTCCACACCCAAACCATTAGGTTTGATCAATTCTTTATTCGGTCCAAAACATAGGCTTATAGAGACGGATGTATAAATCCAATTAGAGTTATGTAGGCCCAAATTAATTTAGGCTTTAATCCAAATAAGCCTAACAATCTCCTACTTGGGCCAAGCAAGTCATACTAGAAGGATTTAATACATAACTTTATGGTAACAAAACTTTAACTGTCAATAAACTACGTTTCAAAATAATCTGGTCAATTAACCGAACATGACGGTGGTTACCTTCCGTATAATAGAGGCAGGACCTTGCACTTCATAAGTTTCAGAACCCTTAACGACATAGATCAAATGTGGACGTGTGACATGGAATGTCCTCTGATCAAATAAGGTACAATTTCAACTGATTTTTACTGTATGACTCTAACGAGTCTAATCTTATGACTCCAACGAGTCTAACTTTATGACTTCAACGAGTCTATTTGCTAATTCAACAAACTCAAATGCACAAAAGTAAACTTTAGGAAAAGCAGTTATACTATATTATCGAAATCAACAAATATATATAAAGTACACTTAAAAATAATATCTGCTAGATAAAATTATCCACTCCCATTAAACCAGAATATTATCATGACTAGCCATTCCCATATGAGCAATATGCTCTAAGAAATTTTTAGGTGAAAGTCCTTTAATGAGTGGATCTATAATGATAAAAATAGTATTAACACTATCAATAAATATAATATGATTCTAAACTTTATCATTAATGACGAGAAATTTGATGTCAATATACTTTAACTTTGATGAACTCTTATCACTATTGCAGCAGAGCTTTACACCTCTTATTGTCATATAGCTGTAATGGCCTATCGATTAAATCCACCATCTTCCTGAAATCAGGAAAATGTAACCTGAAGTAAACTTTCTATTGTCGATACATTTAATATAATCTGAATCTGTGTATCTGATCAGCTGCAACTGATCAGATTTCATGTATTTTTCTGTAGATATCGCATTATCTTCTTGGCAGTCTTCCAGTGATAACCTCAGGATTGATCAAGCATCTTCCAAGTTTCTCAACGGTATATGCTATATCTGGACGGGTACAAACTTGAGCATGCATCAGATTTCTAACTGCCGATGCATATGGAATGTCTTTCATTTGCTCTTTCTATATATCGTTCTTGGAATATTAGAGTAGACTCAACTATCTCCCCTAGAGCAATTCTTCATGCCACATCTATCTATCACCTTATCGATATAGGTCTTTAGTGATAAACCTAATATTTCATGTGTCCTGTCATGTTGAATCTAGATACCTATTACAAAAGAAACATTTTCAAGATCTTTCATCTTAAATTTTTTAAGAGAAAACTTTTGGTCTCCAGTAAAAGAGCCATATTGTTACTTGCTAGTAGAATTTTATAACATATAGCACAAGAAATATAAGTCTACTATCTTTAAATTTATGATAAATGCATTGATCAACTACATTCTCCTTAAAACTAAAATCAGATATTACTTGTTCAAATTTTAAATATCATTGATGGGATGCTTGCTTTAGACCATAAATGGATTTTGTTAATTTGCAAACTAAATATTGTGAGCCTTTGACTTTAAAATTTCTACTTGCATCATACAGATTTCTTCCTCAATACTATCATTAAAAAGACAATCTTAACATCAATTTGGGGTAACTCCAGGTCGAAGTGAGCCACTAGTGCCATGATAATTCTAAAAAAATTCTTTATAAAAACTAAAGAGAAAGTCTCATTATAGTCAATGCTCTCTGTTTGAGTGAATCCCTTTGCGACAAGACATGGCTTATATTTTTTAAAATTTCCTTTTGAATCTCGCCTGGTCTTGAACACCGATTTACAACCAATCAGTTTCTTTCCTTTAGACAACTCTACTAAATCCCGAACATCATTGTCCTTCATAAATTTTAACTCATCTTTCATGGCATTTGACTACTTAGTGAAAAGAATCTCGAGTTTGGCCTCATTCAAGGGTGTAGGGTCATCCTCTAGCCCTATGTCAAACTCATACTCTTGGAGATAAACTATATCGTCATTTACAATGGCTGATCTTCTTTCCCTAGTTGATCTCCTAGGCACTTGTGGTTGAGAATTTTCAGGTTCTACCTCATCAACATGATTTATTTCAGGATGAACTGTATCTATACCTTATAAGGGTATAACTGTATTTTCATTCTGAAGTGGAACAACTACATCATCATTTGAAATAGTTGTCATGGATATAATAGTATATTCTTCCTCAAATGTGAAATCCTTATATAGTTGACTCTCACTGTTCTGAATATCCTCAAAAAATTTAGCATTATCCATCTTTATGTTCTTAGTGGAGGGACAGTAAAACTTAAAGCCTCTATAACTCTCAGAATACCCTATGAAAAAATAACTAACTGTCCTTAACTCCAGCTTCTTCTTATATAGTATATATGGTCGAGCTTCCACTGGAAAATCCCAAACATGTAAATGCCTAATACTAAGAGATTTTTCAGTCCATAACTTATATGCGGTTTTAGTTACTGTTTTGATAGGTACTCTATTAAGGAGGTAGACAGGGTTTCACTCTATAATGACTCTGGTAAGACAGTGCGAGCTATCACACTCCTAACCATGCCCTTTAATGTGTGTTAATGTGTGGTTTCATCTCTCAGCAACACCATTTTGACGAGATGTCCCTGACATCGTGTACTGGGCTACAATACCACACTCTTTAAGAAAATTGGTAAAAGGTCCTGGACATCTACCTCATCTGTCGTATCTGCCATAGTAATCAATACTATGATCAAATCTAACGACTTTAATCTATCTATTCTGTTGATTTTTAACTTTAGCTTTATACATTTTAAACATGTCCGGTGATTGGGATTTCTCATGAATCAAGTATAGATAGGCATAATGAGAGTAATCGTCTGTAAAAGTGATGAAATATCTGTGATCTTTTTAGAAAGCTATACAGAATAGGCCACAAATATCTGTATACACCAAGTCTAAGATTCCTGAACTCTGTTTAGCACCAAACTTCCTAATATTTCTTTAATTAATGTTCGCTTTGTGCCTAAACTATTCACATATAAAGATTCAGGATATGAAGCATAAAGTTTTAATTTATATAACCATCACGCAAAATTCTAGTACCAATAACTTAGATTTGGGAAGTAGACTAAGCATTCATTATCAAGAGTAACAGTAAAATCATATCTGTCTAAAAATGAAATAAAAATAAGATTTTGTCTAAAAGACGGTACATATAAAGTCTCTTCCAAATCTAAAATATAAGTAAAATCTAATTTAAGCCTACAAACTCCAATAGCTTCAACTGCAACTTTATTTTCATCCCCATGTATACATATTGCTTAGCTGACTTGGGCCTCCTTTGGGTTTGAAAGTTTCCGTATTGAATCGCTTATGTGAATTATCTATCCACCATGTATAAACTGACACTAAAGCTGAATTAATTTCAAAACAGACATAAATATGAGATATATCCTTCTTAATTAGCTATTTCTGATACTTTATGCAATTCTACTTGAGGTGGCCTACTTTCTTACAGTAGAAGCATGCAATAACCTTAGGCTTCTTCTCCTGAACTTTTGCCACTTAGGATCAGCAACTGTAGTAGTGTTTATATTACTCCCTTTAGTTTCACTTTTTTTCTTATTAAAGGTGTTACCCTTAAATACTAAGTGAACACTTTCAGTCTTTTCTTAAGTCAGTCTATCTTCTTATTTCAATCTCTCTTCTTCCCAGTCACAATGAGACTCCTTTTTCCCTATGAGTATTATAAATAATCTTGAAAAGAATTATACTGTGTAAGGAAAGAGATCAGAATGAAATGCACTAAAATCTCCTAAGAGAGTTTAATTTCTGTGCCTTTAGTTTAGAAACAAGATTGAATATTTTCATAATGTATTCCTTTATGTTTTCTTTATCATTGTAGGACATATTTATCAGCTTGCTAAGATGTGTGATGGCCTCAACTTTATCTGATTTAATAAACTAGTCAGCTGCTTTAGTAAGAAAACTCTTAGCACTAACTTTATCAGGCATAAAATCCTTAATAGTCTTAGGAATAATGTGATTCATGGCCATTAGACAAATTCTGTTAGACCTCTTTCACTTATCATAATTGGCTTTTTCTTTCATTGCACTTTTGTTAGTGATAGTAGGGGTCCATCAGTCCTTAAGGCAAGGTCTAGGTCATGAATCCAAGAATGATCTTTTACGTGGACTTACCACTTCTTAAAGTTTGTACAACTCAATTTAGATTACATAAGTATCCAATTTCTCGTTAATTTAACATAAACATTGCATTTAACAAAATTCTACTGTAATACCTATAAAAAATTGAATTTCAGAAAATACAACCAGTTTAACCAATAGAGTTGCCGGTTAAACTTTCAGAACAAGTTGTGTCTCTATATGCCAATACTGTACTGGCCCAATATAGATACCATAAAGTTTAGGTCTATGTAAGAGAACAATCTTCCTTGAGCCAACTGTCCCTTTATAGGATTGGTCCCAAAGTTTAAATTATCTATGTCGACCGTGTTATATATGCAATGACCCGAGCATAATGACAACCATTCTTTGGGCCGGTTGCCACACACATGGGCCACACAAATCTATGCATCTGGATTCTTTTTCTGCCATCGGACTAGTTGATGAGGGTAATACATATGGGCGTGTAGTGTGACAACCTTCTTTTAGGCCAATTAACACACACTAAGATTCTCCCACTTGCATTACCCATATCAAGTATTCGACGCTGTATATAATTCAGCCAAACGATAGTCTTCTTTTGGGTCGACTATTATCAGCATGAATTATATAAGCAATTAACTAAGCTCTTTTATAATTTTTTTTTAATTAGAACATGTTTATATCTTTATCTGTGTGTTATCTACTATAGTAAACATTAATATTCATCATGCTAGAACAATATAAGCGATATAATAAATATTGATGAAGCGAAAGCATGTAAGGATAAAATTACCATGATAAACAAAAACTTCAATGCCTTTTTTTATGTTAATTAACTACTATTTCTTCATATCTTGTGCCTGTAATACTGTAATGCTCATCAAGAGTTTCGAAACGGCTATTTACATGCCCAAAACAGAGATCGGATGAGCTGTAACAGCTAATTAAAGTTTCTATTGGCAAAATGGGTCTGCAATACTTATCGGGTGTAGGTCAGACCGACCAGCAATTATTAAGTTATGGGTTTTCTTAATGGACCGGGCTTAATAAACTGAATAAAACCCGAGCTTAATATGAGATTCATTAGGATTAGGTCTCTTTATTTGATTAGAATTCTACCCCAAAATATTTTTAATACACTAGAATTCTATCTCAATCCTAAAACCCAAATCTATCTCAACAATCCCAATTAAATTTAATATGAGATTAATGAGAACTAGGTTTCCTTATTAGATTTTATCTCTAAATTTTTAATCCTAATTAATCTCATAATCTCACTTAATTAAGAAAACCCAAAAAACAATTAACTTTTTTTTTTTTTTTTTTATTTTTTATGTTTTGCTATTCGCTGCCGGCGCTGGCCCATGGTGGCCTAGCGGCTACCGCGAGCCTGAATGCGCACATACAGTGCATGATTCAATACAGTATTTGCACAAAAGCGCAAATAGTACATGCACAAAATAATGCACACAACAGTGCACACTTTGCCATTCATCCTCACAAACTATACAAACTTTAGTGCCAAGCGGGCCATACATGCCCAATGATGCATGCAACCATGCGCCACGCAAGCAACCAGATGTATTTTTTTTTAAATTTCTAAAAAATATTTCTAAAATAATAACACACAGAAAAATTTCAATATATATATATATATATATATATATATATATATATATATATATATATATATATATATATATATATATAAATGGGGTTACTGTACCTCAGCCTGCGGCTGAGAGAACTCTCTCAGCCGGCGGGACATGGAAACATTAGATCCACAAATCTGTCATAAATTTTGGCGGACAAAAACCTGAACAATCCCGCCTAATTTAATGTCAGTCACCTCAACATTGTATTTTCCGAAAATACCCTCACTCACAACTTTTTACCTAATGTAAAAACATTTCCTTTTATTTTTACCATGGTCGCAGTATTTTTTTGAAAAAGCGATGTATATGCATGCGACCTTGCTAATATTTTTTTAAGCCAATTTTTTTTTTCATACACTATTTGTCGAACTCGTTCGCAGTAGTTAAAATTATAGTTGCAGATCTGTTCGACTTAGATCGTAGAGTTTTAATTTTTTTTTGGTCTTTTATTTTATATGAATGCGACGTTGGTCGCAGTATATGAAAGGTCCTTTTTTTTTATTACATACTGCGACATGGGTCGCAGTTGTCTCAATATGCGTTGTAGTGTCCTGCGACCATGGTCGCAGTGTATTTAACGTCATTTTTTAATTCCCGGGTCGCAGTTGATTATGTTTGCACTGTAGTCTTATGCGACCTTGGTCGCAGTGTCGATCCGGGTCGCAGTTGTTTATGTTTGCACTGTATACTTATGCGACCATGGTCGCAGTGTCGACCCTGGTCGCAGTTGTTTATGTTTGTACTGTATACTTATGCGACCTTGGTCGCATTATTGACCCTGGTCGCAGTTGTTTATGTTTGCACTGTAGATGATTGCGACCTTGGTCGCAGTGTAGACCATAGTCGCAGATGTCTATGTTTGCACTGTACACTTATGCGACCTTGGTCGCAATGTCGTTCATTGTTTATATTTGCACTGTAAATAATTTATAAACAATAACCTAAATCCTATAAAGAGCGGCAAAAAAAAGGAAAAAAATAATAATAAATAATAACCTAAATCTGACAACGAGCGGTCCAAAAATTGCCTTGTGGGCAAATAATAATAAACAATAACGAAAGTTACCGAAAGAGTAGCTTTTCATAAGGGGTATTTAGTAATTTAACTTCTTCCTATAAGCGGGCCGCAAGTTAGTGGGGTGACAAATTGAGCCACGTCACCGCAGGCTGAGAGAGTTCTCTCAGCCGCAGGCTGATATACATTTCTCTCTCTCTCTCTCTATATATATATATATATATATATATATATATATATATATATATATATATATATATAATTCAATTTAATCATCTCCAATTTAATTCAATTATTTGAGACACAAAAATAGTCTTTATTGAATTAAACAAAGAGATCAATAATATTAATAGATCGAGATAAAAAAGTTTTGCTTTATATCCTGATGATCCGATAAAGTGTTGGCTTTGATACCAATTCTTAGATCTAATAATTGTTCCAAATAAGATCCCCTACATGCAATAACCTCATTATCAAGATCAAAGGAAGGAGGGTTTAGGCATACCTGATTTCATCATGAAAGGGATGTCGAAGGCTACACGATCTCGAGGATATCGGAGATGAGGAACGGAATTCTTCTCTCTAGCCACCAAGTTCTCTTCTTGATCCTTACAGGAGATGAGAGGTCTTCAAGAGAGATAGTCATGATAGATTGGTGGTGGAGAAAGAATCCTACCCATGGTATATATAGTATCAAGGGATCCTAGTTTCACTCATCATAGATCTAGACCCTTGATTGATAACACAAGTTTCATACGTGTAGATGAGTCTCACATTTTAATACACTCATGGTTAAGTGTAATTGAAACGTGTCTAAGCCCAAACCAGTAGGGTTGATCAATTCTTTATTGGTTCCAACAACATAGGCTTATAAAGACGGGTGTATAAATCAAATTAGACTTGTGTAGGCCCAAATTAATTTAGACTCTAAACCAAATAAGTCGAACAAGAAGAAGTTATTTCAATAGATAAACAATATAGTCAATATTTTTAGTGAAATTTAACATACATGGAAAAATAAAGAGGTGTGGGGGGACTGTTAAACCTTAATGGTCAATTTTTTTAACTCCTTAGTGTTAATTTGGAGTTTGCATGAAGTGTTAGGATACAACAGACACGTGGATGTTGGCCCAAAAGTCCATCACTCTAGTTTTGATGATGACTAACTCATGTAGTTATTAGTACTAATGATCTTGTTATGTTTAAGTTTCAGATATTGATCAAAATCTTAATTTGATAATTAGCTTCAACAAAAGATTCAAATCAAGTTTTAAAGTTAGCACTTGTTGATTCAAGAGCTCATGCTTCTAGAATGTATCTAGTACTCAAGATGGAGTCTAGCTCGGAGAATCAAGTTTGAATCAAGTCTATTTGGAGAAGAAAATCTACAAGAAGACTTATCTAGAGTTTTTGAGTTTAGATCTTTTTAAAGAATAGATTAGTTTTGATTGCTCAAGCTTACACAAACATAAAAGTTTGATTTTGGTTTAATCGGTTAATGTTTTATATTTTGGTTTTCATAAAAAATAGTTTATATCATTTTGTTTGTGTATTTATACACTATTGAGCTTCAAATATGCTTGAACAACTTGTTTTTGTATATATGGAGTTTGTAAAATTAGTTTTCATTTAAAAGTTTAGTATTTTTTAAATATATTTTTACTTCAAGAAATGTATTTTAATTCCTCAAAAATAAGTCTATATTATTTTATATGTGTATTGGATCCAATCTATACACATTGAGCTTAAATTGAGTTTCAATAACTTGTTTTTGTATTTGTTTCGAAAAATCAGATTTCATTTAAAAGTTAGTTTTTTTAGAAATATGATTTTTATTTTAAAGATGAATTTTTTACCTCAAAAATAGTTCACATGCTTGTAATATGTTGTGATTTTTGATCACACATATTTGTGCTCTATTGTATTTGCATGAACTTATTTTTGTGAAATTTATTGAAATTTATCGAAATTTATTTGGGTTTAAAAAGATGTTTAAAAATACTCATCATATTGTTTTTTGGCTGAAGCCAATCGACTGACGGCAAAGTTCATTTGTTCTGTCAGTCGACGGCACGGTTGACCAACGTGCACAGACATGCACAAGCCCAAGGAACTAGAGCTCAGTCGACCGGACGGTCGAACGCAGCAGAGATCGGCTAATCGACTGGTCGACCGACTGAAATAGCAGAGCTCTCGAGTTTCTCTCAGTCGACCAGGCAGTCGACCGGTAAGCCTCAACGGCTAAAATATAGTTGTTGGGTGGTCGACCGGCCGATCAACTGTAAGGCCAATCTGGCCTGGGTTTGAGCCTAACGACTAGTTTTGAATTTGGCCTATATATAGTAGTTTCCTCTGGGTTTTTTCCCCAAGATTTTCTAGAGCAATATTTCATACATTTTACAGAGTTTTTCTGAAAATTTTTTAAAGAGTTTTTGAGCTCAAAATTCACATCTCTATTTGGTTTTAAAAGTTTTGAAAAATCAAAGAAAATAAGTTTTGAGAAATTCTAGTTTTCAAGTCTCAAATTTCTATATCATTCAAGAAGTTTTCCCAAGTGTTTTTTTGTGTTTTCATTTCTAAAATCTTTGTTTTCTCTCGAGCTTGAGTTATTCATTGCAAAATCTATCCTCTAAGATCTTGTATTGTGAGAGGCATTATTTGTGATCTTTGTGATCACAAGGTGTTGTAATCACTTTTTTACTTTGTGCTTTGGCTTTGTGCCTTCCCTCTTGTTCAGAGATGATTACTTTGTGTTGGCCCAGAGGCCCATCATTCTAGTTTTGATGATGATTAACTCATGTGTTATAGTTTACTAATAATCTTGTGTTTAAATAGTTTCAGTGATTGATCAAGATATTAGTAGGTGTTTAGCTTCAACAAAGGAGTTTTGGAGCTTACACATGTAGATTCAAGAGCTCGCACGTCAAGATCGCATCTAGTACTCAGTTGGAGTCAAGCTCATTAGATCGCGTTTGGATCGAGTCGGCTTGGAGACAAGAAGACTTCGGTTTGTGTTTAGTTTATGTTTAGATCTTGTGTAAAGGTAGATAGTGTTGATATGCTCAAGTTCACATACACACAAAGTTTATTGGTTTTGATTTTCAGTTTAACCGATTTTGGATTTCATGTCAAAAATATAGATAGATATCTTTATATGTATATTGAATTCTATCCATATACAATATGCTTCAAAGTTGTTTAAATATCTTGTTTTTGTATTTACATGAGTTTTGGAGAAAACGGTTTTGAAAAACACCTAGAGGGGGGGTGAATAGGTGTTAATGCTAATCTAATGCTCTTTTTAAACAAGTAAGTATGAATGATGCAAACGGCCACTCAAAAGAAGAAATTGAAGCTGAATTTCCCGTGAAGGGCTCTAGAACTTCTCCTCTTTGATTCCTCTAGATTATGAGCTGAGGTGCGTAATTGCTTTCTTGTTGAAATGAGTAAAGACCAAAAATGCAAGTAAATGAAATTAGCGCAATAATGAAGTGCAAGCAAGTGGTATCACAAGTTAGGAATGTAAAGTAATAGAGAGCAAAAGGAAACCAATCGCAAACACAAGTAATTTGTTTTGAGGTTCGAGCCACTGCTCTACGTCACCGCCTTCACCACTATTAAGGATTTTCACTAAATCCACAAAAGGAATTTTCACACCGGAACCTTTACACCCAAGGG
Source organism: Agave tequilana (assembly GCA_038442645.1). Taxonomy (NCBI): domain Eukaryota; kingdom Viridiplantae; phylum Streptophyta; class Magnoliopsida; order Asparagales; family Asparagaceae; genus Agave; species Agave tequilana. The sequence continues at coordinate 71,264 of JAVJIF010006322.1, forward strand.
GATTACAAATGGTCTACACTAGATCGGAGTACCCAACTCCAACAAATCCAACCTCTACACAAGAGGGATCTCAACACAATGAAATACAAGTCACTTGGTGATCAAAAGACCACAAACTCTCTCTTACAACTTCTTATAGAGTGGAGTATGATTTTTGGCGCAAGAAGTAAAGTAAGAGAAAAATTTCAGTTGAAAAGGACTAAAAGACTTGGAAACTAACTGAAAACTTTTGCAATTAAAAGAACTTTGAAAATGAAAGTAAGTAAACTTTTCTTCTCTTTTGAAAAACTTGAAACTTGGATATATTTCTTGTGAAAAATAAAAGACCAATGACCTCTATTTATAGGGAATGGATAAATACCATTCATAATTGATACTAGGTCATTAGGGGTGAGTTTAGCCACTAGGAAACAAGAAATAGCCGTTGGAATCATTAAAAAATGAAACAGATTCCAAAATATAGCCGTTGGGGCTTTCTGGACAGCTGTCGGTCGACCGGCAAGCACATGGCAAAAGAGCCGTTGGCTCCGGTCGATCGCCGGCTATAATAAAAACAAAATATTGAACTGTCGGTCGACCGGGCCGGTCGACCAGCAAAACCCGAGAGTTAGGGTCTTGCCGTCGGGCGACTGTCGGTCGATCGCAGGGTCTGTCGGTCAACTGGCCCGGTCGATCAGTAGACGTGCACAGACGTGCACGCACAAGGCCATAAGGCCGGTCGACCGAAGGTCGACCGATCTGGCCTGAAATAGTGCCGGTCGACCGGTCCGGTCTACCGTAAAGGCCTGAAAGGTTTTATGAAGAAGTTTTTGAACTTTGAATAATTTTTGAAATATTTTTAAATGTTTCAGGTTTAAGTAGCATGCTATAGGAGATGAAATACATGTTTTAAACTAGATATAAAAATTTGAAATATTTTGAAACATGTATATTAATCAAATAAGCACCAAAACCAACTAACCAAAAACTTGTATTTTGAAATGTGTATTTTTGTGTGTGTGTTTTCTTGAGCACAACTATCATATCCCTACTCTTTAACATACTAATTCTTACAATGGTTCTAGGTGACTACAAGATCTTCAACTTGGGCTTTTCCATAGCATCGTTGAATAACTTGAATTCTTGATCCCAAATTGAGTCAACTTGAGTCAATCACCACCTTCCTTTAGGGAAGAAAACATGTTGAATCCTTAGAATCCTGAAACAATGTTAAACACTTAAACATGATTAGTACAATTAACTATATATGTTTTGTAATCATCAAAACTCTAAAACTGGGTGATTGTAATCTTGGGCCAACAATCTCCCCATTTTTGATGATGACCAAACATATAAGTTATTTAACAAAAATTATGAAAAGGAGCTTGAAAGCTCCCCCTCAAAACATGCTATATATGAGCTTGAAAGCTCCCTCTCAAAACATGCTATATATGAACTTTACAAAAAGAACTAAAAATTGCATGAGAAAATAATAAATATAATAAACAAATAGAAAAAGGAGTTTGAAGGCACCCCTCAAATCATGCTAAAAAAAATTGGCATGATAAAGAAAAAGGTAAATAAATAATAACTCAAGAGTATTTCTCCCCCTTTTTGTCATGCATTAAAAAGGGCCAAAGTCAATAAACATTTTTGAAGAGTATGTGAAAATTTTATGAGTCCATAACACAAACATTTAATTCACCACAAATGAAGGAAAATCGATTATAATCTAGTAGTTTTGTAAAAATATCGGAAAGTTGAAAATTGGTAGAATATAATCAATTTCAATATCACCTTTCTCATAATAATCTCTAAGAAAGTGATATCGAATGTCAATGTGCTTTGTTTACTATGTTGATTTGCATTTTTAGTCATATGAATAGTACTAGTATTATCACAAAATATTTTAATATGGTCATAATGCAAATCATAGTCTAGGAGAGTATGTTTCATCCAAAGGACTTGTGCACAACAAGCTCCGCCCGCAACATACTCCGCCTCGGCGGTTGAGAGGGCTACAGAATTTTGCTTCTCGGAAGACCATGAAACAAGACAATTTTCTAGAAACTAACATGTTCCACTAGTACTCTTCCTATCCACTCTACAACCTGCATAGTCGGCATCCGAAAAACTAGTTATGAAGAATTGTCCGGTCTTCGGATACCACAAACCCATTTCAATGGTGCCCTTAAGGTATCTAATAATGCGTTTTACCGCAATCAAATGGATTCTTTAGGACACGATTGAAATTGAGCACAAAGACACACACAAAACTTAATATCCGGTGATCGGCAAAAAGCAAGCACAAGAATAAGTAAAAAGAGTGTGGGTTGATGTTACTGCTTTTGCGATTCTTCCTTAGTAGCGAAGTGGCTATACGGGTCGTATCCAAAAGGAGGGAGAGCGATGACTTGATGCGGCTTCTTTGTTCAAGAAAAGAGAAAGTTCCTTCTTCGAATAAAGAATGTGAAAATGAAAACAAGTTTGTTTCAAGAATAGTTTTGAATTGGTTTGCTTGTTGTAAAAGTGAATTTTCTTAATGATAAAAACGTATGGCTAACTTTCTACTAAATGCTTCCACTAATCTCAAACTTTTGGAAAATATAGCCTCACGAGGGATCATAGGCAAACATAACCCTTATGCATTGAAACTATTCACGTAAAAATCGAGTGAAAGTTCTTCCTAAAACTTAGCTTTACACGGCAAAAACTCGGACATTCCCTTATCAAGATCCAATAGAAGGCGAGAATAAGGGAAGACACGAGTGCACTAATGATATCAGCAAAGTTAAAAGAAAAAGTCTCTAACTTACAACAACAAGTAAAGTACACTACCCATAGATCATCAAAAACCCATTAAGCATGAAATATAAGAAAGTAAATACTTGTAGGTAAGTTAGAGTTAGAACCCTCGTCTTAAGATGTCATAGCTCTCGTTTGCACAAGGCTTGTTTGACACTATTGACTCATTTGGGTTATCAATCAAGTTCTTAGAGATTAGTGGGTTAGTAGTTAGTTAGCCATGCAAATGAAGAGTTAGTTAGACATGCTTGAGAAAAGAAACAACAAAAGAGATGAGGTAAAGAGAGGGAGTTACACTACAAGAAAACAAAAGAAAAGAAGTGAAGATTAAGAAAGTTACACTACAATAAGGAAGTAAAAGTAAATGGAGAAGACAAGTAAATAGAAAGAAGAAAGAGAAGTAGTTACTTGTATTAGCTTGTCACCCTTCAAATACAACTTGTACACACTCTCTCTCTTTCACTCTAATGGCTAAAACTAAAGCTAGAAGAAGAAGAGAAACTAAAACAACTACAACTCCTAACAAAGCAACAAAATACAACTCTCTTCTCTAGATATCTCCAACTGAAGACCTCTGGAGGGGTATTTATAGGCACCAGGGGAAATGGCATCGGGGGGGTGACCCATGTCCCAAAGCCCGGGCGCGCGCGCCCGTATTGCCGTAGAAACGCGGCCCAGGCCGCGTATCCACGGCAATGCTGGGGAGGCGCGCGCCTGGCTTCCTGCTGGGTGCCGTCCCGTCTGTCTTCCTTCAGGTGGATCTCCTGGATTCGTGATTTGATGCCCTGAGCTGACAAAATCTCCTCCCTAAAGTCAATGGCTACTTGGTAGGCTTTTAATCACCCATTAAATAATGGTTTAGGGTCTTCTTCTTCATTTGCACACCATGGACCTAGGATTAGGCAAGCAAAACTTTATTAGCAGAATTTTACATCAAATAAATATGAGAATGTGATAAAAATTATGCAAAATTAGAAACTAATCACACCCCCACACTTATCTTTTTGCTCGTCCTGAGCAAAACAAAAATAAGAAAATTATTACACCACTTTCGCATGTGACGCGATTACACTGAGTATGTGCAACAAGCCTTTAAACCTCTAAGTTTACCTTAAGGGAGGAGTGTTATCTCCTTAGGGTTTTCAGCGGATTGCACCCACAAAATTCAGTAAGTGAAAAAAAAAACTTAGTTGTTAGCAAACCTCTTTCAAGAAAAAGAATTTTCAATCATCTAAGTAAAAATGACCGAATGGTGTAAGAATTAGGTTCAACCCTCATAAGTCCTCCTATACTTTAGCCTTTATAAAAGAAGAAATTATGATTTTTCTTTAAATTTAGAAAGGATCTTATACTTCTAACTCATTCTGTTATTTTGCTTTAGATAGATATGTATAATGTGTAAGTGTGATGTGTTTGGGATTTTTCAACTCAATTTTGAATATCTTTTAATTTTATTAATATTTTTTAATTATTCTTGGTTTCATTAGGCTTTCTACTTTACTCACGTAACACATATCAAACCGATGACTCCCAAACCAGATGGTTCTAGGGCACCAGGTGAAAAACACCCCTCGGGTCAGATATGCAAGTAGAGTAGGCCACGAAAGCAAGATTTATATAATATATATTGATTATATTTTTTTTGGCGTGAGTAATCATGCTTCTTGAGGCACAATTATCTAGTATTTTTTTCTCTCTCCAGAGTTGTGTCTCTAAATCCCAAGTATGTGTGTGTGGTTTATGCATATTCTACTAAGGCTAAATAAAAGGTATGAGTTATTTTTCTTATCCCTCCTTTTAGTCAAACCAATCTTTCTTTTTTATTTAGGTAAAAATAAAGATTCATTAATAAGGTTCCCTTGATTTCTACATCCTTTTGGTATTTTTATAAAGAGTATGAAATTTCTTTTCAATCGGGAGATTTTTTTTTTAGAAAGAAGAAAAAGAATAAAAGGAAAAAGAAAAAGTGTTAGGACCCCCTACACCTATCTAATGCATTGTCCTCAATGAATGTATATATAAATGCAAATGCAATAAATAGGGTGAAGAAATGAGGTCACCGTCTTCGTTGACTCGGGCCGGCCAAGTGCGAATAGGCTAAAGAAAAAATGTAGAAGGGGTAAGCATATAAACAAATTATATATTTTTTTTCTTTATTTATTTTTTGATTTTTTGATTTTTTTGATTTTTTTTGTATTTTTGTATTTTTGTATTTTTATTTTATTTTTTTAAGTTGTTGTGGTTAGGTGTATGACAGGGCAAAATGAGTCAGCACGCTATCATCTGGAGTCATAGGCTTAGTGGTCAAGAAGGGCTTCAGTTTTTACCCGTTCACTTTGAATTCCGTGTTGTTCTTAGGGTCTACAATAAGCACAACACCGTGTGGGAAAACGGTGCGCACAATGAACGGTCCAGACTAACGAGTCTTCAGCTTCTCCGCAAAAATATGAAGTCTCGAGTTGTACAGCAGAACCTTATTTCCTGGGACAAAGTTTTTCCAGGTTATGATCTAGTCATAGAAAAATTTAGTCCTGCTTTTCGTGATTCGGGCATTCTCATAGGTTTCATTCTGTATCTCCTCTAATTTTGCGATCTGCAGTCTCCTTAGCTCACCTGCCTTACTCAGATCAAAATTGAGTTGTTTAATGGCCCACAGGGCACGGTGTTCTAATTCGACTGGTAGATGACAGGTTTTTCTAATACGATTCAATAAGGAGACATCTCCAGAACTGTCTTAAAAGCAGTGCGGTAAGCCCACAATGCATCGTTGAGTTTGACCGACCAATCCTTTCGGTTCTGTCTGACATTCTTTTTCAGAATGAGCTTGAGTTGTCGATTGGTGACTTCTACCTGCCCATTTGTCTGGGGATGATACGGAGTGGATAACTTGTGATTGATGAAAAATTTTCGCATCAGAGCTTCAAAAACTCTATTGCAGAAATGTGATCCATTATTACTAATTATCGCTCTAGGGGTGCAAAATCGGGAGAAGATGTTTTCTTTGAGAAATTTGACAACCACGTTGTTGTCATTGGTCTTTGTAGGCACAGCTTCTACCCATTTAGAGATATAGTCCACAGCAACAAAAATGAACTGGTTGCCGAAGGAATTAGGGAATGGTCCCATGAAGTCGATACCCTAAACATAAAAAATTATGACTTCCAGGATCGGGTTTAGGGGCATCATGTCTCTTTTTAAATTTTCCCAATCTTCTGACAATTTGTGCATGACTTGCAAAAGTGGAATGAGTCTTTGAACAAAGTGGGCCAGTAGAACCCTCTTTGTAGAATTTTCTCTGCAGTCTTGCGGGGACCGAAGTGTCCGCCGCATGCAAGTTCATGACAAAAGCTTAGCACACTCCTCTGTTCCTCCTCTGGTATGCATCGTCGAATAATCTGGTCGGGACAATACTTAAAAAGATACGACTCTTCTCAGAAGAAGTACCGTACTTGGGCAAAGAAATGACACTGGTCTTGCTTTGTCCAATCAGCGGGTAATTGTCCAGTGGCTAGGTAATTAACTATGTCCGCATACCAGGGTTCCTTGAAAATGGCCAGGATGTGTTCATCTGGGAAATCCTCATTGATCGGAGCTGGTATGATGGTGTGCGTTTGGAATTGGTGATAGATGATCAGCGACAACATTTTCTATACCTCGTTTATCTCGGATTTCCAAGTCAAATTCTTGAAGCAAAAGGATCCACCGAATCAATCGGGATTTTTCTTCCTTCTTGGTCATGAGGTATTTTAGTGCTGAGTGATCTGTGAAAATCACTGTCTTCGAGCCTAATAAATATGGCCGGAACTTCTCTAACGCAAAGACAACGCCAAGAATTCCTTCTAGGTCGTTGTATAATTCTGTTGGGCATCATTCAAGGTCCTACTCGAGTAGTAAATCACGTGCTACCTGTTGTCGATACGATGTCCAAGAATAGCGCCGATAGCAAAATCAGAGGCATCGCACATGATTTCAAATGGTTGTGCCCAATCAGGAGCAGAAATAATAGGTGTAGAAATAAGTTCTTACTTAAGCTTCTCCCATGACTTGAAACATTCATCGTTAAAATCAAAGGGCACGTCCTTAGCGAGCCGGTTTGTCAAGGGTCTAGCGATTTTGCTAAAATCCTTAATGAACCGTCGGTAGAACCCAGCATGCCCTAGAAAGGATCTAATATCCTTGATGCTATTGGGTGGTGGAAGCTTAACAATCACTTCTACTTTTGCCCTGTCCACTTCAATGCCTCTCCTAGATATCTTATGGCCTAGGACAATCCCCTGTCTCACCATAAAGTGGCATTTCTCCCAGTTTAGAGTTAGGTTCTTCTCCTTGCATTTTTACAGAACTAACTCTAGGTGATGAAGGCATTGTTCAAATGAATCTCCGTAGATGGAGAAGTCATCCATGAAAATCTCAAAAAATGTTCCACCATGTCGGAGAACAAACTAAGCATGCACCGTTGGAATGTCGCAGGAGCGTTGCATAATCCAAAGGGCATGCGTCGGTAAGCAAAGGTTCCGAACGGGCAGGTGAACGTGGTCTTTTCCTGGTCTTCTGCAGCAATGAGGATTTGATTGTATCCCGAGTACCCATTTAGGAAGCAATAGTACTCATGTCCAGCCAATCGTTCAAGCATTTGGTCGATGAAGGGTAGCGGGAAGTGGTCTTTACGGGTGGCTGCATTCAACTTTCTATAGTCGATACGACACGAACCTTGGTAGGCAGTCTTGTCTGCACCAACTCTTTTTGCTCATTTTCAACCACCGTAAAGCTAGCTTTCTTTGGGACCGCATGAACAGGGCTAACCCATTGGCTATCAGAAATGGGATAAATGATCCCATTATCTAATAGTTTAAAATTTTCGCTTTAACTACCTCTTGCATGAGTGGGTTAAGCTTTCATTGTGGGTCCCTCCTGGGGGTTGCTTCATCGGTAAAATGGATTCTATGTTGCACTATGGCTGGACTTATCCCTTTGATATCCTTCATTGTCCATCCAATGGCTTCCCGATGTCTTTTCAGAATAGACATTAAGCTGTCATCTTGTTGCTCAGTCAGGTAGGATGCTATGATTTTCGCCCAGGTGTCCTTTCTGCCCAGGTAGGTGTACTTGAGGTGTTCAGGTAAGGCTTTTAGTTCTAGGGAAGGTGTTGCTTCATTGGAGGCAATCTCTGGGTTTGCAATCCTATGATGAGGTACACCGGGGCTTGACGCCCAATCCACTGCTGAATCTACGATCTGGTCTAGATTAAAATCCTCAGCCTCCAGATCAAACTCTGTCTCCGTTTCTATCTCCATACTTTTTCTCATGCTCACTGGTCAGGTTTTCAATAGAATTGACCTCAAACGTCTGATCATTGACATCCCAGGGTTATCTTCCAAGATTGAAGACATTGACTTCCTTCGTCATGTCTCCAAAGGTTAATCGCATGGACCCATTCCTACAATTGATTATGGCATTGGCTGTAGTAAGGAATGGGCGCCCTAAGAAGACTGGAGTTTGAGACCTTAGATTGGACACAGGTTGGGTCTCAAGCACAATGAAGTCAACAGGGTAGATGAAATCCCTGACTCGGATAAGGACATCTGTGATTTTCCCCTTCGGGATCTTCACAGATCGGTCAGCTAGCTGAATGGTGACTCGAGTTGGGCTTAGCTCGCCCAACCCAAGTTGTTGGTATAGTGAGAGAGGTAGCAAGTTGATACTTGCTCCCAGGTCAAGAAGCACTCTACAAATTTCTGTCTGTCCTATGGTGCACGAGATTGTGGGACATCTGGGATCCTTGTATTTAACCAAAATGGACCAGACAGAATTTCACTTATATTGGTTGCCAAGAACACTTTCTTGGGCACATTTGTCTTTCTCTTCTTAGTACATATATCCTTAAGAAATTTTGCATACGCTGGGACTTGTTGGATAGCGTCAAGAAGAGGCACATTCAATTTGACCTGGTTGAACATCCTAGCATCTTCTCCATGTGCATATTTTTATTGTTATTCTAAGCCTATTGGGAAAGGGTGCTACAGGCTTATGAACTTATTCAGCAGCTTTGTCCTCGTCAGATGTGTGAGGAGCAGTTTGGGAGGAACTAGCAGAGGTGGACGCTGGAGTAGGATCGGGATGGACTGGATTTTTCTGTTGGTAAACTTGTGTTTGGGCACATATATTACATAAATATTATTACATTCCTATATATATTCTGTAATGAATATTACAAATAACTTGTCTTAATGTCCTAATTCATGCATGGTATGATAGGGAGAAGATAATCATGAAATTTATCTAATTAAATTCAAAAGTTCAAAGAAAGGGGATCGATTCAAAATCCAAAGGTTCTAGAAGCTATCTTATCTAAAAACTGGATATATCAGATAAGATAATATTATCTAATTTCAAGAGAAAAATGGATTGTTTGAAGACCCTATCTGTTTCGCTGAAGATAAGTGAATATCTTATCAAATCTAGAAGATAAACTGAAAATTAAAGAGGATAAATGGATAGAGAGAAGATCAACGGATGAGATGAAGCAATTTAAATTTGGATTCAGGCTAAAAATAGTTTAGCATTTTAATCATAACTTTCGTTACTGTAGGTCAAATCTGATGATTCAAGATGTTACAGAAAGAATACTTAAAGGGCTACAATGCTTCTGTTGATCACTCATTCCAATTTTATCATTTGATAAGTGATATTCAGTAATCAACAACCAACTGCCTGCAGATCAGAATTGAATTTCTGGATAAATCAAATTAGTTTGGAGATAAGGGGAGCATTCAAATTCAGAAATATCCAGATCTTCCTATCTTCATATGCTTTCTATCCCTCTAGTTTTCTCCTATAAATACCCTCATACCTCAAAGGCAAAAGAAGCACCATCTCAGAGCGAGAGCTTTAGTTTAGGTTTTTCTTTTCTTCTTCAATGTAATTTTTATTTTCTTTATTTTATTTTCTTTTAGGCTAGAGAGAGTACATAATCAAAAGAGAGGTAGAGTTATTGTAGAGTGACACTATTGTAATCTTTTCTTCAAGAAGCTTATATTGAAGGTGACAATCAATGGAGGTTTCCTACTTTTCTTCGTTGTGCTCGATCTCGCCGAAGCCTTGCTCTCATTTATTCTTTCTACTACTTTGCTTTACTCGATGCTAAGGTACATTTCATTATGGTTCAATAGTAGAGGTAAATATTCTTCTTTTATTTCTTTTTATTTTTAATTTTTGCATCAACACTTTTTTTTATCTCTTTTTGGTTCCTTTTCTTTTATAGATAAAACAACAATGATACCACCATCTCTTCTTCTACTATCTTCTTCTTAACTTAACTAAACATTTTTATTTCCTTTTTATAAACTGAGAAGACAAGTATTAACTAGTTTTGGTAAATAAAAAGAAGAAACTTACATAACGCTTCCATCGCTGTCCCTCCCTGTGGATCACGTCCCGTTAGCCCTAGGCTACACGGTAGAATTGAGGACTTAGCATTGTTCTAAATTTCTATATTTTTTTGTGCAGGTTTGGCTCGATCGACTTGGTTGTCTACCTACTTTCCAGATCGAAGTGTGTGAACAGCATTACAATGGTTGATCGATGGATCCTGAATTTCATATGCTTGATTGAAGGTTTTTGAGTTAACTAGCGGCTGACTAGATAAAGTACCCTTTGGTATTTCACTTAGGGAGCTAGCTAATTGGCTCATCTGCATTTCCAATCTCGATATAGCCTGTGAATGGTTGTTCAGCGTTTGCCCCTAGTTTTGCATAAAAGCAGTTTGGGACTTCATAAAAGCTTCCATGCTCTCCTCCAACTTACTGAATTTCTTTTCCATTGGTGAACTTTGAGAGGAGGAATATGGAGCTTAACTGGGAAAATTTGGTGGAGGATTGGGATAGTGAAAATTGTTGGAGAAATTAGGCCTAGGAGGATTGTTCTGGGCCCAGGAGAAATTTGGGTGATTCCTCCAACCTAAATTGTATGTTTGTGAGTAGGGATTATGGGGCGGCCGTAAGCCACGTTCAGGTGTTCCGGTGGCACTTGCTTGGCATGAAAAATAGGGCACTCTTCAAAGACATGGTTTGGTGCCTGACAGTATGAACAACCCGGATTGTGAATTGGTGGTGGGTTGATTTGGTTGACATTGGCTGGCTCTCTTGTTTCTAGAGCCTCTATTCTCCTCATTAGGGTTACAATCTGGCTTCTACAGCTATGAATGATTCTAGAGATAGGATCCCTCCTCTTGAAGCTATAGATTGTGAATTCTTTAGTTTTTCAGAGGCTGGCTCCCATTGCAGGGTTTTCTCAGCTAAATCCTCAAATAAATACCAACCCTGGTTCTCATCCTTTTGCAAGAACCCTCCCTGACATATGGTTTCTATTTCGTTTGATAATCTAAGCCATCGTAGAGAATCTGACACTGACGCCATTTCTCCACACCATGATGAGGGCACTAAGTTAGGAGATTCTTGAATCGCTCAAAGTATCTCCAAAATGGCTTGCTCGGTTCTTTCCTGAACTGCATGATGTTCTTTCTAGTGAGGGCAGTTTTGTGGATTGGGTAGAATTTCTTCAAGAAGGCCTTGACGAAATCATCCCACGTCGTGATTGAATCTACCGCCAAACTGTACAACCATTTATCTGCTAGGTCCTTTAGGGAAAAGGGGATGAAACGTAACCTAACGGCGTCATCTCCTAGCTGGGGTATACGCATCATGAGGCACACTTCTTCAAATTCCCTAAAAAAGAAGTATGCGTCCTCCGATTCTAAACCATGAAACTTTGGGAGAGTGTTAATGAATTGAGGCTTTAATTCAAAGTTATTTCCATTTGCCTCAGGCAGTTTTATACAAGATGGTAATGAGGTTCTGATCGGGTAAAATCTGTCCTGAAGTGACGCCATCACCGGTTTTGAATGCAAGGGTAGAGAAGTGTTTCTGGTTAATCTAGAAGTTGCAGGATCTCTCACCCACTCTTGCATGCAGCACACCACAAATAACGTAAAAACAAACAAACAATCGAAAAGAATAAAAAACAAACAAAAGAAAGAAAAACAACCACCAAGCCTTAGTCTAAGGTACCTGGACCTAGACGACTCCTAACTGGTCGATTCTCCAAGAGAGGTTGTTGCAAGAACTCGACTACAAGGTAATCGGCCAGGAAAGGGTAAAGCTCGGGGGGAGGTATCCGGGCATTAGCCACAGGCCTAATTACGCCAAATCACGGAGCTTTCGAGGCTTTGCCTCTCAATCCACTTCCCTTAGACACCGATTTTGCAGGAGTATAGTTCTTGTAATTTTCACCCTCAGTTAATCTCTTAATGAGTCCAAGATGTCCCTAGGGCCAACGTCTATCAGTTTTAGTTAAGGGTTGGAATGGTGTGAGTGCGCTTGGAGATGGTTTTTAGGCTAAGGAAGGGTGATGAAATCCCCCACTTATCTTGTTTATTTGGGTTTTGCCCTTAATGTCAATTGTGCAAGTGTACAGTTTATTCACAACAAGGTAACACTCAAATCGATAAATCACTCCAAAATGTTGGTCCTATTCTATATGAATACACACGTACCTTTTCTCCAGCACTCTTTAACAGAAATTAAAATGAATTGAAATAGACACGTGCCCTAAAAGGAAAAGTCTAAGCCAAATTTCAATTAAGCAACAAGTGAATTTCTGTTGAGTTTATTACACATGTATAGGGTGAAGCATTCAATGGAACTATAAAATTTAGAAAGCAATTTTTAGCGACTTTCGGCAACCCTGCAAACGAGTTTGTTAGTACTTCAATCGGAAAAACTCGTTTTTTACACGATTTTTTCCGAAGGCAAATGAATCCTCGCGCAATGTCCTTGGCCACTTCTTTCGCTTCCTGTGATCGTGAGCTCCTTGGTACTTCTCCTACACACAAAACCAAGAACAATCTTTAGTATTGAACAATAAAGCCGTTCCCTTCCCGGCAACGGCGCCAAAATTTGATCGGCAAAAGCAAGCACAAGAATAAGTAAAAAGAGTGTGGGTTGATGTTACTGCTTTTGCGACTCTTCCGTAGTAGCGAAGTGGCTATATGGGTCGTATCCACAAGGAGGGAGAGCGATGAAAGCTTGATGCGGCTTCTTTATTCAAGAAAAGAGAAAGTTCCTGTTCGAATAAAAAATGTGAAAATGAAAACAAGTTTGTTTCAAGAATAGTTTGAATTGGTCTGCTTGTTGTAAAAGTGGATTTTTCTTAATGGTAAAAACGCATGGCTAACTTTCTACTAAGTGCTCACACTAATCTCAAACTTTTAGAAGATATAGCCTCACGATGGATCATAGGCAAACATAACCCTTATGCATTGAAACTATTCACGTGAAATTCGAGTGAAAGTTCTTCCTAAAACTTAGCTTTACACGGCAAAAATTCGGACATTCCCTTATCAAGATCCAATAGAAGGCGAGAATAAGGGAAGACACGAGTGCACTAATGGTATCGACAAAGTTAAAAGAAAAAGTCTCTAACTTACAACAACAAGTAAAGTACACGACCCATAGATCATCAAAAACCCATTAAGTATGAAATATAAGAAAGTAAATACTTGTAGGTAAGTTAGAGTTAGAACCCTCGTCTTAAGATGTCATAACTCTCATTTGCACCAGGCTTATTTGACACTATTGACTCATTTGGGTTATCAATCAAGTTGTTAGAGATTAGTGGGTTAGTAGTTAGTTAGCCATGAAAATGAGGAGTTAGTTAGACATGCTTGAGAAAAGAAACAACAAAAGAGATGAGGTAAAGAGAGGGAGTTATACTACAAGAAAACAAAAGAAAAGAAGTGAAGATTAAGGAAGTTACACTACAACAAGAAAGTAAAAGTAAATGGAGAAGACAAGTAAATAGAAAGAAGAAAGAGAAGTAGTTACTTGTATAGCTTGTCACCCTTCAAATACAACTTGTACACACTCTCTCTCTCTTTCACTCTAATGGCTAAAACTAAAGCTAGAAGAAGAAGAGAAACTAAAACAACTACAACTCCTAACAAAGCAACAAAATACAACTCTCTTCTCTGGATATCTCCAACTGAAGGCCTCTGGGGGGGTATTTATAGGCACCAGGGGAAATGGCATCAGGGGGGTGACCCATGTCCCAAAGCCCGGGCGCGCGCGCGTCCGTATTGCCGCGGAAACGCGGCCCAGGCCACGTTTCCGCGGCAATGCTGGGGAGGCGCGCGCCTGGCTTCCTACTGGGTGCCGTCTCGTCTGTCTCCCGTCAGGTGAATCTCCTGGATTCGTGATTTGATGCCCTGCGCTGACAAGATCTCCTCCCTAAAATCAATGGCTACTTGGTAGGCCTTTAATCACCCATTAAATGATAGTTTAGGGTCTTCTTCTTCATTTGCACACAATGGACTTAGGATAAGCAAGCAAAGCTTTATTAACAGAATTTTACATCAAATAAATATGAGAATGTGATGAGAAATTATGCAAAATTAGAAACTAATCATTCGGCCTACTAGCCGTTAAATATAACAAACTATCAATCATGGTACGATAGAGTTTAATGTCTACATTTATA
>JAVJIF010006323.1:0-209938 GCA_038442645.1 Agave tequilana
TAACGCCGAGTCAATAATTTTTCTATTCTATGCTTGCTACCTCTTGATAGATTTAATATTCAATTTTGACTAAGTGTTGATGCAAGTAGAAGTTATTACCATCTTATATGTCTTACTTAATGCTTGTACAATTCTGAGGTAAACTCTTGCCAATGATTCAAGTGAGGCACACATCTCTCAAGATTAATAAGTTAGTGTGATAGAGATTAGTGAGATTTGATCTTTCTCCTCTTAAAGAAACAAACCAACTCTTCAATCTCTTTCTTTTGATTCTTTCTTTTTAGAGACTAGTTTTCTTCCCGTTTCATCCATTTCAAAACCCTAGTTTTTCTTTTGCCATCTTTTAAACTTCTCTCTCTCTCTCTCTCTCTCTCTCTAATATAAAAAGTTTCAAAATAACAACAAAAAAACAAATCACTTTCTTTCTCTTTCTTTTTTATTGGTTTTTGAAGCTAAGAAGAAAATTGCTTTGAGAAACATAACGAAAAGCTTCTCAGCATCCCTCCTTGTGGATCATGGCCCGCATAGCCACTTGCTATAGGGGTTAAATTGCGAGAAGCCAGAGAAACACTTCTGATTTCAATAACACATTTCAATAATCTCGGTTAAATTGCGTGAGAGCATTTATACTGTTCATACTTGTATATATGCTTGTATTCTTACTTTTGCGTCTAGCGGTGATGTAATATGCTATTATGTCACATCTCGTGATAAATTGTGATTGTACTCTTTTGTTGGAATGTATAATGCACCGCGTACTCTGATTCTTATTGTACTAATGCTTAGCGTATATATGTGAGGGTGTTTTCGCCCTGCTTAATACGTCGCATTAACGTCTTTGTACCTGCGGGATCGAGGCGTTACATTATTATAATTATCTATCTCCAAACTCTTCACAACCATATTAAAATTATTAATTTATTTATTAATCTGAAATTTCTTTAATTACATTCTAATAATCACTAATTATATAAATAATTTATTTTATTTTATATTTAAATCATGAACCACAATAAAATATCATTTTTATTGAAAATTCTTAAAAAGCATACACTCATATTAATTAAAGTAGTTTACCAATTACATGATTTATTGAATGGTAAATGCAATTACATGATTTATTAAACAGTAAATATAATTTAATAAATTATTTTTTATGAAATATAATATATAAAAAACACTCACAATTATTATCACAGGAGTGTAATTCATCTTTTTACGATCGCAATGGATCGAGAATCATCCACATTGGACTCTGGATGATCAAGATATCGCCCGAACACTAAATAAATAAAAATGGGTTAAATATGAAATAAATAGGTCAAAATGTAATAACTTAGATTGCCCAGGGTTTATGCAAAATTACCTTTATTAAGTTTTGGATGCGGGTTAGTTGCTATCGAGTCGGATAATAAACCCGCCTATTAATTTAAGTCATTGGTTATTGTGTTAATGGGTTATGGTTTGGGTTTATAGGTTTAGGTTTATTGAAGAGAGAGAAGGAACGAGAGAGAAAAGAGGGAGGAAGGGAGGTGCTGCCGGGGCTGGCCTCGTTGGCTTGTTGGCGGCAATGACTTCACCAGGCAGACAGCGACAGTCTGGCCGTCGGCAACGGCAGGGAGAGAGAGGAAGAGAAAATAGGGAGAATGAGAAAGATGGGAGAAAGAGAAGAAAGAAGAAGAGGAAGAAAGAGAAGTGGGTGGTACGTTGGTGGCTGGCCAGGCCGACAGTGAGGCCTAGCCGGCAGCGATCGGTGGCAGTTACTGTGGACGCTGTGGAGAGATCGGCCAGGAGGAGGAGGTGATGCAGAAGAAGAAGTAGAGAGAGAAGAAGACAAGAAAGAAGGAAAGAGAGAGAAGAGGAAGAGAGAGAGAGGAGAGCAGAAGAGGTGTTGAGTGTTAGGGATGTGGCTTTGTGCCAGCTGATGGTCAGGGTGGCTGTCGGCGGTGGTTTTGCCGAGAAAGGGTATGGAGGGAGAGGGAGAGGGAGAGGGAGAGTGAGAGGAGGGGGGTGAGGGGAGAGAGAGGGTGAAGAGAGAGAAAATAGAAGAGAGAGAAGGAGAGAGGTGAGAGAGACTAGGATAGAGAGAAAAAAGAGGGAGAAAGAAGGAGAGAGATATGGCGGTGTGTGAGTCGGTGGAGGAAGAGTTGAGATGGAAAAGGAAGAAAGAAAGAGAAAAAGAAAAGAAAATGAATTGTTTAATACTATTTAATTGGGTAAATTTTTGATTAATTCAAAAAATGGTCAAAAATTATCAAAAATAGAAAATATTATTCTGAGCAATTATGTAGAATTGAATTCATGAAATTCAACCTCACTTGTTAATTAAAAATCTTGGAGTCGATATTGGTATCGGTCAACACCGAATTCAAAAGATTTTCTAAAATAATTCAGAAAAATTCAAAAATTTTAGAAAAATCTAAAATATTAGAAAATAATATCTGTAACTGAAATTGGCCCAGTCTGACTACCAGGAAGGTCAAGTCAGATATTTACACTGTATCAAGTACCAATATTTTGATACGTATATTTAGAACCGGTGGTTACATCTTGATTAATGCTCGTGCAAACTCCAAGGTAAACTCTTTCCAATGATTGAAAGTGAGGCACACCTCTCTCAAAAAGTTGGTAAGTTAGTGGTGATAGATGATTAGTGAGCTTTAATCTTTCTCCAAACCAGCTCTTCAATCTCTTTGTTTTGATTCTCTTTCTTTTTAGAGACTCATTTTCTTCCTGTTTTTATCCACTTTCAAAACCATAGTTTTTCTTTTACCATATTTTAAACTTTCTTGTTTTCTTCTCTTCTTTGGTTGCAAGGAAGTGGGCGGAAGTAAGGAAATAGGAAAGTATAATTGCTCACTTCCCTATCTATCCAAACACCGGAAAAGCAAAATAAGAAAACTCTTTTCTTTTATCTTTTCTCTTTTACACAACCATTTCCTCACTTCCAGAGTGCTACAGTTAATTTTGTGGTCATGTAAACACATTTGTAATAAATTGTAGCATAAAACAGTTAATTTTTTTACCATGTAAATCTCACTTGCATTCTAGTTACAGTCTATTTTTTATTTTTTCTTAATTAATTTTTATTTTAATATTATTTTACGGTCAACTTTATGGTCAACTTTTCACTTTCACTTTCACATTACCATCCAAACACCGGAAAAGACAAAATATTTTCCAAACCACACTTCTCAACAACATCCAAACACCGGAAAACTTACTAACCAATTCCTAAGTTTCAAAGGGAATTATTACTACTTCCTCAATTCCTCACTTCCTCACTTCCACCCTTAACCAAACAGGCCCGACGAAAAAACTTTCAAAATAACAATAAAAAACAAGCCACTTTTCTTCCTCTTTTCTTTTTATTTGGTTTTTGAAGCAAAGAAGAAAATTGATTTGAGAAACACAACGAAAAGCTTCTTAGCATCCCTCCTTGTAGATCACGACACGCATAGCCACTTGCTGTAGCGGTTAAATAGCGAGAAGTCAGAGAAACACTTTTGATTTCAGATAACACATTTCAATAATCTCGATTTTTTCCAATCAAAAGGCTATAGCTGTGGGATTTGAGAATGGACTCCTCACAACTAACTCTCATCCTTTTATGAGTGAGCCAGCCAGACCTCACTAACCTGAAGACTATGCTTCTTGATTACAAGTGGGGTCTTCACGAAATTGCTTCTGGTCACTTATAGTTGTTCTAATGGACACTCTAATATGTAATTTTAACTGGCTAACATCATATATTGCACTTATTTTATTTTACATTCGAAAAAAATCCAACCCTCCAACAAAATAGTGAATAGTTATACTGATGTTTTGAGCTATCCACCAAAAGTAATGATGGGGTTAAAAATAATTCAAAGGTTCTCATACCTGATACACTAGTTAATTAGACTTTTTTTTTATTGAGGTTCAAGAGGATGGTAAATGGATATGCTTTAGTGCATTTACACACACACACACAAACAACTACTTTTAGTAGGATTTGAGCATGAATTTTCCACTCAAATTCAATGTTATGGCATTGAAATACAAAATCCACTCCATTGAAGCTGATCTACATTATTTAAAGTAACTAAAAACTAAAAATCATTTATTTTGTAGTTTTCTTGTTCATGTATCAAGTATGCACAAAATGGATGACCGACAATAGCATATTATTAAGATTTATGACTTTAGATATACATATTCTCGATCTTATATATATATATTATATATATATATATATAATATTATATATATATAGAGAGAGAGAGAGAGAGAGAGAGAGAGAGAGAGACTTGTGTCCTTCTAAAAGGATTTGAGGACGAATTCTTCGCACTCCTCAAATTCAACATCGACATTCGAATACAAGATCCACTCCGTTAAATTTGATTTATATTATTTCAAGTATTTATAAAAATCAAATGTTTTGAATATTTCTTACCCATGCATCAAGTAGGGAAAAAAACGAACGGCATAAACAGTGAGTTGGTTAGTTTTACAGTGTAGAACATTTGAAATCTAACAAAAATTAGTTTGTAGGGGTTGTTAAATGTTTAGATCATATCAAATGGCCGGATCGAGAATTTGTATGTTTAAAGACATAAATCTAACCAACTCACTACTTTCGGCCGTCCATTTTGTGTCGTTTGGTGGGTGGGCAAAAAATATTCAAAACACTTGATTTTTAGTTTATAGATACTTGAAATAATATAGATCAACTTCAACGGAGTGAATCTTATATTCAAATGTTGGAGGTTGTATTTGAGTTAGAAGGATTCGGGCTCAAATACTTTTAGAAGGACACAAGTCTATTATATGTGTGTGTGTGTGTCCCCAAGGGGACCTAGTGGCAAGTTAATGGGTTTGCTCCCTAGTGGCTTTGTTTCAAGGCCCTTGGTGGACATATTTCGCCCTCCTGGCTTCAGCTCGCGATTTACCTTGTTTCGTGGTAGGAAACTCTCAGGGCGGGGGCTATCGGACTCATGGGATTAGTCAGGGGTCACACTCATTGTTCGTGTTGTGGCCCCGGATGCCCTGACGGATTTCAAATACACAATATAAATATAGACACATACATACATACTTGGTTACTTCTGAAAGGATTTAAGCATAATTTCTTCCACTCAAATTCAATCCTATAGCATTAAAATACTAAATCTACCCTGTTGAAGTTGATTTACATTATTTAAAATAACTAAAAATAAAAAATCAAATATTTTATACTTTTCTTATCCATGTATCAAGTATGCACAAAATAGATGGCCGAAAATAACATATCACTTAGATTTATTACTTTAGACATACAGATTCTCGATCTGACATACACATACATATATACTTGTCTACTTTCGGAAAGATTTGAGCACGAATTCTTCTGACTCAATTCAATGTTACGACATTCAATTACTAAATCTACTTTGTTGAAGTTGATCTATATTATGTAAAATAACTAAATATTAAAAATCAAATAGTTTATAGTTTTCTTATCCATGTATCAAGTATGCACAAAAATGGATGGCCGAAAGTAGTATATTACTTAGATTTATGACTTTAGACATACAGATTCTCGATCTGGACATTCGATCACGATCTAAACATTTAAAAACTCTCAAACACCAAATTTTGTTAGATTTCAAATATTATATACTATTAAACTATCCAACTCACTATTTCAATCGTTCATTTTGTACCTACTTGATGAATAAGTAAAAAGTATTCAGAACACTTGATTTTTTATTTTAGTTACTTTAAATAATGTAATTCCACTTCAACATAAGTGAATCTTATATTTGAATGCCGTAAGTGTGAAGGAGATTATATTTTAAATAGTAGAAGATATGGGTTGATTCTGCAAGAGACCCATAGAGCAATACAAGCAAGTATGAAGGAGATTATATTTTAAATTGCAGAAGAGATGGGGCTGAATTTTCATGAGACTTGCAGAGCAATACGAGAAATTTATTGGATTAAGGTTATATTTTCTATGGTGATCTCTATTAGGCAAGACATTCTGGAGAAATTTCGAGACAGACATCCATACTTTGGGCACACACCAAACCTGTTTCAACCAGAACCCCCTCCTCCTTTACGGGCCTGTTTGGTTAAGGGTGGAAGTGAGAAAGTGAGGAAGTAGTAATAATTCCCTTTAGAACTTGGGAATTGGTTAGTAAGTTTTCTAGTGTTTGGATGTTGTTGGGAAGTGTGGTTTGAAAAATATTTTATCTTTTCCGGCGTTTGGATGGTAATGTGAAAGTGAAAGTGGAAAAATTGACCACAAAGTTGACCGTAAAATAATATTAAAATAAAAATTAATAAGAAAGATAAAAAATAGACTGTAATTAGAATCCAACTGAGATTTACATGGTCAAAAAATACTGTTTTGTGCTAAAATTTATTACAAATGATATTTACATGACTACAAAATTAACTGTAGCACTCTGGAAGTGAAGAAATGGTTGTGTAAAAGAGAAAAGATAAAAGGAAAGAGGTTTTCTTAATTTTCTTTTCCGGTGTTTGAATAGATAGGGAAGTGAGCAATTATACTTCCCTATTTCCTTACTTCCGCCCACTTCCTTGCAACCAAACAGCCCCACGAGAAAGTCACCAAAAGCATTTCAGTATAACTTTTTTGAAAGAGAGAATTGGAGGTGAGATGTGGAAGTTACACGAGGAGGCGATAATAGCCACAAATAATTTTCATGGCTAGCCAAATTTGAACGAAGTAAAACTCATTAACCACTTTATTTAGTCCGTTTTTAGTTAAAATAAAGTTATATATAGTATAAAAATATATATATCACATGAATCAGGTCAAAAGGTCTTCTCTTAACTAGGCATGCTTAACAACCAATTTAGGTGAGTTGAACCAAATTTAACCCAAATCTAATTACAAATGACCCAAACTCGAAAACTTTAGTTGAGTTTGACACGATAATCAGGCCGATTAAGATTATCACTAACTCTAATTGGAAGGTGGGAACATAACTCTTGACTTCTCAATAAAATATGTGGTTTGCTTAATTCATATATATATCCAAAAATTACAAATTTATCCGCTCATGTTAAATTAAACCTAGGATAAGTATTATAATGTAATTAAGAATATTAGTTGTGAAACCCTAGAGGGTTGGGGTGATTAGGTTTTATGAATGAATACCCAAATTACTTTTGAAACAGTGGAAAATAAGTGTGGAAAGCTGATGTGGAAGAACAACAAAACAATGGAAGAATCAGTGTAAATAGTCTGGAAAAACCAGAGTGAGATAGTGTTGTGGTTTAAAACAATGTTATGCAAATAATAAAATAGAGAAACTATGCAATATAATAAAAGTTGAGTTTAGAAATTGTAACTCGCAGACAATACAATTTATGGTGGTTCGGGTAACCCCTACATCCACCACCTTGGGGTCTCTTCCTAAGGATTTCGAAATTCACTAAATTTGCTTCCATTCGAATCTCTTTTTACAAATGCCAACTCTCTCTATACTAGAGATTGGACTTGTTTGCTCTATTCACACCGAAGAGGATATCACAACAAGAGAAATGATTTTTATTCTCTTTACAACAAGATTGAGAACACAATTTAGTATAAACCACTCAAATGTAAAAGTACAATTTGAGACTCTAGAATGAGATGATGAAGTAGCAATAAATTGGCACAATGATTGAGAATTCTAATAGTTTTAAAGGAAGAAATCTCTTAAAAAAAGTGATAAATGTTAGCTTGAAGATCCCAAAGAAAAAATTGAGTTTTGAGCAAGAGAATTGAATGTGAAATTGAATGGTTGAGGTTTTCTTGCTTCTATCTTGAATGATATGGAAGTTGAAATCTTGAATGATATGGAAGTTGAATAATTTTCTTAGTTGTTATTTTTAATTGATTTATATGGAAGTTACACGAGGAGGCGATTAATAGCCACAAATAATTTTCATGGCTAGGCATGCTTAACAACAAATTTAAGTGAGTTGAACCAAATTTAACCCAAATCTAATTACAAATGACCCAAACTCGAAAACTTTAGATGAGTTTGACACGATAATCAGGCCGATTAAGATTATCACTAACTATAAAAATGTGGTTTGCTTAATTCATATATATTTTCCAAAATTACAAATCTATCCGCTCATGTTAAATTAAACATAGGATAAGTATTATAATGTAATTAGGAATATTAGTTGAGAAACCCGAGAGGGGTTGGGGTGATTAGGGTTTATGAATAAATACCCAAATTACTTTTGAAACAGTACAAATAAATGTGGAAAGCTGATGCGGAAGAACAACAAAACAATGGAAGAATCAGTGTAAATAGTCTGGAAAAACCAGAGTGGTTTAAAACAATGTTATGCAAATAATAAAATAGAGAAAATGTGCAATATAATAAAAGTTGAGTTTAGAAAATTGTAACTTGCAAACAAGACAATTTATGGTGGTTCGGGTAACCCCTACATCCACCACCTTGAGGCCTCTTCCTAAGGATTTTGAAATTCACTAAATTTGCTTCCACTCGAATCTCTTTTTACAAATACCAACTCTTTCTATCCTAGAGATTGAACTTGTTTGCTCTATTCACACCGAAGAGGATCTCACTGAAATCTTTTGATGAAACTAAACACCTACTAAGATCTTGATAACAAATCTGAGACTTAGTAAACGCAAGATCATTAGTACTATAACTATATGAGTTAATCATTAAAACTAGAGTGATGGGCTTTTGGAACAACAATCTCCCCTTTTTGATGACAAAACTCATGGAGTTATATATGCATGGATTAAAATGAAGCTTCATGGAATCTCCCCCTTAACTCATGCATAGCAATAAACAAATACAGATGGCAATGAAGAGCATAAAACTAAACACACACACACACACACACACACACACACACACACACACACACACATATATATATATGCATCAATAGGGTAGAGAAACATGCATAAATCAAAATTCTTTTTCCCAAAAACTTTCTCCCCCTTTTTGTTTAAACTTTCAAAAACATTCTCCCCATTTTGTAAAACATAAGATGCATAAACTCAGTATATGCAAAAGCTCAAATATACATATATAAACTCAAAATCTTTCTCCCCTTTTGTCAATCATCAATAAAGGGGTAACAAATCAAGAATAAGGATAAATATGCGATATACATTCATAAAGAGAGAGACGTGAAGTTAGCTCCCCTGCATACATGCATTACATGAAGAAGGGATGACAAAGTCCTAACTCACATAAAGCATAATATGCAATGCATAAGTGGAGATGTGAAGTTCCCCTTACACACGTGTATCACATAAAGAAGAGATGTCAACCTCCTCAATATAAGATACACTCAACATGAATTTATATATAGAAGAGATGTTAAGCTCCCCTTACATATAGACAATACATGTCAAAAACATTTTTAAGTTACTTTAAAACAAATTTTGAGATATCATCTAAACAACATTTTACCAATTGTAAATAAACAATACAAATTTTGAATTTTCTTAAATCAAATCAATTTGAGATATCACAAGATTTTGATACCATAAGAAATAGGAAATTTGTGATACCAATTGAAATTGAAACACTTGTATATTTTTATTTTTATATCAATGAAGGAAAATATTTTGAAACATATATACCAATTGAAATATATGGTAAATTTTGATACCAAATAGGTATAACATATTGATACCAAATGAAATTTAAACCCAATTGAAAATTGAAACATATTGATACCAATTGAAGTATATTATAAATTTTGATATCAATAAAAAATACCAATTCAAAATAATGCATAAGCTTATTAAAGAGCCAATTGAGATACCAATTGAAAATTAAGATTTAAATTAAGCTTAGCATAAATAAACTTTGTGCTTTAAACATGTAAGCACAAACACATCATATATATGTATGAAAATGAAAATACCAATAGAAACTGATATTATTTGAAATTTAAAGCATACATATATAGAAACAAATTATGAGTATATAAAAAAAATTGTCAATTGTGATACCAATTGAAAATATGATGAGAAGTAAGTGTATAACTCATAAAAATCCACCATTTTCATGCACATGATAAAAGATATTTAGTTTGAGCATATAAGGCATGGTCGCCCAACCAATCGCCCTTGAAGGGGTTGGTAGGAGTTTTCAAAAACAAGAGTATGAAAAATATTTTAGCATTGAAAACACTACCAAATGAAGAATACATAACTAGTTGAAGGTAATTTTAAAAAACTAGTTAAAAATCCTTCAAACATGAAAATAAATCATATATATCTCATGAATTATACTAAATACACAAAAATTGTCACTCAAGATCAATAAAGCTCAAAAAATGATCATGAATCAGAGTCATGAATAAACAAAAGAAGTGTGAGTATACAAAAGTCATGTAATTAACAATTTCATGAAGATAGTCAATGAAGCTCAAAGGAAACATGAATATCATTTTATCAAACAAATATGAAGATCATGAAAATTTATTTTCCTTTAAAAACAAACTTCTAGGTATATGTATATTTTATCCAAAACTAACAATATGCATACATATCCCAAACATAAAAAGAGTCTATAATATAATTTGCATGAAGGCAAGAGACTCAGGGGTATACATATATATATTTATTAGATTTGGACAAAAATACATATACATGAAGCAAACCATGCACAGAAATAGGAAAAACATGTATAAGTGAAGAAATCATCAAACTTAGGCTATACATGTATATGTAATAGGTACAAATGAGCGATAAAGTACAAACATATAAGAATCAATTGTTGCCCACTACTTGTACACGTATATACACAAGTTTTAATGGAATCTACATCTAAACAAGTATTCACCATATAAAGCACAAAACATGATATATTAACATAAAACTAAAACATGCTAAAAGTCATCAATTATAAAAGCATGTAAACTAAAATAGGAGTTTAGAGATAGTTACCAAACCAACGGACTATACTCTAAGTCTCCAAAATAAGGTGGTCGTCCCACCAAACCTCCTTGATAGCGGTGCATCAAATGTATGTCCATCAAGTCCATGTGCATCCACCACCAAGGCACCAATTCCCTCACGTTTTGTGAGAGCCCGCACCTACATCAAATACAAAAGGTGGGAATTTTGGTACCCATTTTCTTTTGGGTCCTCGAGGGTTAGCATTGTAAGGAACCCAAACATTCTTAATAGCAAAATTTAAAGAATTTATTCTATCATAACAAAATCTTGCTAAGTGGCCTTTGCGGCCGCAATGTATATACTTGTACACTCTAGGATGCATATGTGTATGAGTATGATCATGACGTGCAAAGTGTGCATATGCATGTTGTGGGTGATGTGCATGAGCATGTGGAGCTTGTTTCTGTAACGCCCCGATTCCACAGATACGGGGACGTCACTGCGACGTATATACGTTGGTCAAAAGGTGCCCCCACGTATATACGCTAAGCATAAAAGTACAATAAGGATCAGAGTACACGATAAGGCGTGATATCCATATATATATGCCAACTCAAGATACACACATACAAAGTCATCACAAGATATTATAAAGTATTACACGATACATGTGCATTACATCATAACCAAGTCCAAAAGGGATATATACAAATATGTATACAAAAAGCTCACAAGTGGAAAGAAGATCTCGTGAGTCAAAAGGAAAGTCTGGCACGAGGACCGGAACTAATCTGCCTGCTCACTAAAGAAAGCCTGATCTTCGGTGGATGGCTCCACTTCGACCCAAGCCTCGGAATCTGAATATGCAAATCCAAGGGATCAAGACATATAACGATAAACAATATATATGGCCAAATGGCTAGGATACATGAATAAAGAAAACTGGAACGGTCTAGTGAATATAAACCAACAGGTAAGGAAAGCATATATAACTGAAGTCAGAAAGGAATGAATGCATAGCTCTAGTCTATTATTATTATTACTTGCTTTACTGTGATATCTAGCTATGTGACCCAGCGTCCCAGCGCACATAGATCCATATCCTAGTAACTCAAGGTTGTTATTGGAAACAGCGGGGGTATCGACGAACTATGTTTACAGTGGACCCCGTACATGCCCGGGATAACGGTCCAGGATTGTTCCGTTGCTTGGTGACGGAAGCCAGCCGCTAGGCTATTCAGGAGGGTCTTATGTATGCCCTTAGTCATGACTGATTCAGGAATAGGGAGCAAGCACTCCCCTCGGTCCCCTGGTGTACCGCAGGTTAGACCGGAATATGATTGTACAATATACCTACTACCACTGTAAACACGAACACGTATCGATATCCGCATATTTCCCCCGACCCATATGTAAGTTGGTGCTTTTTATGTAAAAGTCAAGTGTATCATGCTTAGTTTTAAGAGATGGCATGATAAGTGGTGATATTACTATTTAACATGTCATGAAACGAGTATATGCAATAATAAGTCATGAGATAACAAGAGACACATCCATCCAGTAATAGGTCATGTAGAGCCAGTATTGAAGCATGAACAAGCAAGATATAATACACATATAACAAGTATAAGAATCAAATTCAGAACAGAAATTAACTATGACACACAGTCAGAATTAGTCGACTAGGGGTAAGGGTTAGTCGACTAATAGGGGTCTCCAGTCGACTAACAGATATTTAAGTCGACTAAGTCTGTTGATACAGAAAGTTGGATTTCTGGTCCAGGGAGGATTAGTCGACTAGGAGGATTCAGGAGTCGACTAATAGGGATTTCCAGAGAGTTGAGATTTAGGTCCAGAAAAGATTAGTCGACTGATATTTGGGGTAAGTCGACTAATACTGTGTTTTCCAGAAAAGCTAAGTTTCAGCTAAGTGTTCTAGTCGACTAGCTCCTAGGGTAAGTCGACTAATCGTGGGAAAAACAGTGACAGAACAGATTTTCTGGAAATTGTGTTTGATGGTTCAATTCATGGTTTTTGGTGACCTAGGTGTACAAGAGGTGTAGATACAAGTGTTCTAGGGCTAATTCAAGTCTTGGTGAGTGAAATACTCACTTGGAACCGTTTGATTGAAGCTCTACGAGTCCGGAAAGAGTGTGGTTGATGGTTAGCTCCTAATTGATTTTTGACGACGAAGAGAGCTACGATCCAAGCTCCAAAGAAGTGACTTGAGCTGGAGGTGAAGAGCTTGGGGAGTTCTTGGAGCTAGGGTTGTGGTTGAGGAAGAAGAGGGTTGGTGAGAGTTCTTCTCTCTAGTGTTGAAATGAGGAAGAAAAGGATTAAAGTGTAAAGGAAAATGTATTTATAGGATTGGAGATTTTGTAAAGGGTTGGAATTAAGATAGAAGTGAGGGGTTTTCTTGCAAAAAGGAGGGGGTGAGGTGTCCCTCACCTGGCCACTTGGCCAGCCATGGGAAGGAGAGAGAGTGAGTGGGGTTAGGTGAAGGGTGAGTGGAATTGAGGTGGCACATGAGGTGGAAAATAGAATTTGCAATAATTGAAAAAATGCCCGAAATTCAAGTATCTCAGAATGATCTGAAAATTTTACCAAAAATCAAGAATAATATTTGAAGACTCATGGTGAAATTCGTTTGAAGAAATACTGTATAGTTTTAAAATTAAAAATCCCGGAATCAGTTATCTACCGACTCCGTTGGAATTTTCATAAATTCATAAAATTCTCAGAAAAAGTATTTAGATAGAAAATATGATTCTAAGAAATAATGTCTAAAGGATCTTCTAGAAATTCCTAACTGTTTACAAGATAAAAATCTGAGAATCGATCAGCGGCACTGGTCGACACCGGTTTTGAAAATATTTAATTAGTTTCAGGAAAATTCCGGAAAATCATATAAAATCCAAAGTACAGGAAAATGACATTTGGAACTGAAATCGGTCGAATACAGGAAGTAATTCGGAAAAAAAATACGATAGGGAAACTGAATACGCAACTAAGTACGTATTCCGGGAACGGGGTATTACAATCTACCCACCTTACAAAAATTTCGTCCTCGAAATTTCGTAAAGTGAAAGGGAACAGATAAATAAGGACAAGAAGGAAGATAACGGTAGATAAGAATAAGGATAAGAACAAGAATCGGAATAAGAAGGAAGAGTCTTACCAATCAAGTTGTGAAGAGATGAGGGTAACGCTCACGGATGACATCTTCTCGCTCCCACGTGGCCTCTCCTGGTGCATGCCTGTTCCAAGACACCAACACTAATGGTATAGCCTTGTTCTTCAATGTCTTGACACTTTTATCCACAATGGCCATCGGCTGCTCTTGATATGATAAATCCGGTTGTAGTTCCAGTTCGGAGTGATCCAGGATATGGCTATCATCTTTCACATACTTCCTCAACTGTGACACGTGGAAAATATTGTGAACTCCGTCCAAAGATGGCGGTAATGCCAATCTATAAGACACATCTCCCACTCGATCCAAAATCTCAAATGGGCCGATATATCTCGGACTAAGCTTTCCACGAGTACCGAACCGGATTACTCCCTTGGTAGGAGATATCTTCAGGAATACATGATCTCCTGTCTGGAATTCCAATGGCCTTTTCAGTGTGTCTGCCCAACTCTTCTGCCGACTCTGCGCTGCCCTGAGGTGATCTCTGATAATCCTGACCTTGTCTGTTGTCTGAATCAGAATCTCTGGCCCCAAAAGTCTTCTCTCACCGACTTCATCCCAACAAATCGGAGACCTACACTTCCTCCCATACAATGCTTCAAATGGTGCCATCTTGATACTTGCTTGATAACTGTTATTATAAGAAAACTCCGCCAAGTGAAGATGGTCTTCCCATGATCCCTGGAATTCAATCATGCAGGCCCTCAACATATCCTCAAGAATCTGGATAGTCCTCTCAGATTGTCCGTCTGTCTGAGGATGATATGATGTACTGAATTTCAGACGAGTCCCTAGACTTTCTTGGAGACTCTCCCAGAAATGAGATCTGAATCTGGTGTCTCGGTCTGATACAATACTAACAGGAACTCCATGTAGACGAACTATCTCCTTCAAGTACTTGTCTGCCAAGACCTCTGTTGACTGTCCCACCCTGAATGGTATAAAGTGAGCTGACTTGGTGAGACGGTCAATGATTATCCACACAGCATTATTACCTTTAGGACTTCGAGGCAATGCCGTAACAAAATCCATGGTAATGTGCTCCCACTTCCACTCGGGAATCGGTAAAGGTTGCAGAAGTCCCGCCGTCCTCTGATGCTCAATCTTTATCTGTTGACAAACCAAGCACTTGGCAACAAACTGGGCTATCTCCCTCTTCATAGCATTCCACCAAAACTGCTTCTTCAAGTCCTGATACATCTTGTTTCCCCCTGGGTGTATGGAATATGCTGAACTGTGAGCCTCTGCCAAAATCTTCTGCCGAACCTCTCCTTGGGGAACACAAAGTCTGCTACCAAAATATAAGGCACCATCCGGATGAATACTGATATCAGTCCTCAATCCAGCCTCTACCTGAACTCGGAACTGCTGCAATCTGGGATCTTCCTTCTGAGCTTCCTTGATCTCATCTATTAATGTTGACTGAATCTGCAAAGCCATGAGCTGTCCTGCCTCCTCAGCTCCTCGAACCAACATCAAGTCCAATCTGATAATGTCCTGAATCAACTCCTTCTGCTGAGTGATTTGGACAAGCACCCTATTCTCTGGCATCCTGCTCAGTGCATCCGGTACTGTATTGACCTTGCCTGGATGGTATTGCAAGTCAATATCATAGTCCGCCATCAGCTCCAGCCACCGCCTCTGCCTCATGTTCAACTCCTTCTGTGAGAAAATATACTTGAGGCTCTTGTGATCCGTGTATATCAACACCTTATCTCCCAGAAGATAATGCCTCCAAATCTTCAAAGCAAATATAACAGCTGCTAGCTCCAAGTCATGAGTTGGGTAGTTCCGCTCATGAGGCTTCAGTTGCCTAGATGCATATGCTATAACATGATCATGTTGCATAAGCACACACCCCAGGCCTTTCCCTGATGCATCACTGAATATGACCATCCCTCCTCTCCCTGAGGGAGTCTTCAAGATCGAAGCTGAAATGAGTCTCTGCTTCAACTGCTCAAATGCCAAAGCACATTCTTCTGTCCATATGTACCTCTCTCCTTTCCGGGTGAGCTTGGTCAACGGAGCTGCAATCCTAGAGAAATCCTGGACAAAGCGCCTGTAATATCCGGCTAGCCCAAGAAAACTCTTAATCTCAGTCACCGTCTCCGGAATAGGCCAATTCTTCACTGCTTGGACTTTGCTGGGATCCACCGAGATTCCTTCTGCTGAAACAATGTGCCCAAGGAAGGCTATACTGTCCAACCAGAAGTCACACTTGCTCCTCTTGGCATGAAGCTGCTCCTGCTGGAGGGTCTGCAACACAATCCTCAAGTGTTCTGCATGCTCCTTGTTGTTCTTGGAATAGATCAAGATGTCATCAATGAAGACAACAACGAACTGATCCAGGTAGGGCGAGAACACTCGGTTCATCAAATCCATGAAAACTGCAGGGGCATTGGTGACTCCGAAAGGCATAACTAGAAATTCATAGTGGCCATAACGGGTCCTGAATGCCGTCTTCGGGATATCCTCTGTCTTCATCCTTAGCTGATGGTACCCCGACTGCAAATCCAACTTAGAGAATACCCGGGCTCCATGAAGCTGATCAAACAAATCATCAATCCTTGGCAAGGGATACTTGTTCTTGATGGTAACCTTGTTCAATTCCCTGTAATCAATACAAAGTCTCTTACCACCATTCTTCTTGTTCGCCAATAGCACTGGAGCTCCCCATGGTGAAGCACTTGGCCGAATCAATCCCTTATCAGAGTACTCCTGCAGCTGCTTCTTCAGAATCTCTAGCTCCGTCGGTGCCATCCTGTACGGAGCCTTAGATATAGGAGCTGTCCCAGGCACAGTATCAATTGAGAACTCGATCACCCTTTTAGGTGGCAGTCCTGAGATCTCAGCAAACACTCCTGGAAATTCATCCCACACCGGTACTCCTTTCTGAACCTCCGAAGTAGTCAACCGAGTCTTTCTCTTGGTAGACTTCACCTCACCACTAAATTGAAATTCCGGTTGACGGGGAATCCTGAAAATAATCTTCTTCTCCCTACAGTCAATGACTGCATGGTACTGACTGAGCCAGGTCATGCCTAAGATTACGTCGTACCCTTTAGTGTCTAGCACGAGCATATCTATGGCCAAGGTCTTATCACAAAGTTCCACTGGACAATCAGCACAAACCCTAGAAGACATGACTACTCCATTCCCGGTACTAATCTCCCATTTGTGGTCTAACACTTTAACAGGTATAGAATGCAATGCCACAAAATGATCTGAGATAAAACAATGCGAAGCACCGGAATCGAAGAGGGCTAAAACAGGTTGAGAATGCACTCTGATATTACCTGTTATCACCTCCTCAGAAGTCTCAGCCTCTTCTGCTGTAAGAGTGTAAGCCTGACCTCTACCACGCCCTGCTGCAGTCCTGGCTCCTCTCTGGACTGGGCGAGCAACATGCTGTGGCGGAAGGGGAAGAGCTCTCCTCATCACTGGTCCCTGATTCCTCTGCCCAAGTGGCCCTGGTAGCACTCTCTGTCCATTGGGTCCTGGAAGTGCTGGCAAAGTCTGGTTGGCTATCCCCAATCTCCTGTGCGGACAAGCCTCTATAGAATGATCTCGTGATCCACACACCAAACACAACCCATTTGCCCTCCGGCAATTCTGACGAATGTGGCCGGTTTCTGACAATAACTGCAGAAGGTCGATGGTTGGCCCGCCTGGTAAGGAGCTGGTCTGAATTGCTGCCTCATCAGCACCTTCGCTGCTCTGAATGGGCCTCCTCTCCCCATTGGTGGAAACGGCCTCTTCATGGCCTGGTTCCTCATCTGATCCTCTCGCTTCTTCTCCAACCCACGCTCCACTTCTCGAGCTATGGTGAGAACCTCAGAATAAGTCTTCAGTTGTTGGGGCATCAAGAAGACCTGTATGTCCATCTGCAGGCCCTGCTGGAATCTGCTTGCCCGCTTCTCCTCGTCCGTTACCATGTACGGAGCAAAGCGGCTCAATCTAAGAAACTCTGCAGCATACTCGTCCACGGACTTGCTCCCTTGCTGAAGCCTGATAAACTGCTCTTCCATGTCTTTCTGAGCAGTAGCAGGGAAGAATCTGTTGTAGAAACTCTTGGAGAACGTGTCCCAGGTGACAGGTTTCTCCAATCTGGCCTCTTCAGCTAGCCACCAAGTTCTGGCTATGTCCTTCAGCTGAATCTTGGCGACCTCCACTTGATTCTCCTTCGGTACTCTGGCCGCATTCAACAAGTCTGCGGTATCTGTCAGCCATTGTTCAGCATCCAAGGGCTTCTCTTCTCCCGAGAAGATGGCTGGTTGCAGCCTCCTGAAGTCCGATACATTTCCCGGCCTCTGCTCCTTCGGTGCTGCCAATTCTTGCCTGAGGAGTTCAGTCTGCTGCTGCTGGTTTTCCATCATGGTCTGAATGACCTTCAAAATATCCACATTCTCCCCTGTGGGTCCATTCGATGCTTGCCCCGAGTGGTTACGGCCCGTCCTTCTCTCCATACCGATTGGTGAAAGATAACTGGAATTGGAAAAATGGAAGGAATTTAGGACACAAGGGATGGAATCAAGGAGGAATCAAGAAGGACTAGATAACTTTGTACATTGTAGTTGGCATCAGCAAATTATTAATTTGCTGCTTGATTGTACTTTAGGTGTGAGAGCCTAGGCTCTGATACCAACCTGTAACGCCCCGATTCCACAGATACGGGGACGTCACTGCGACGTATATACGTTGGTCAAAAGGTGCCCCCACGTATATACGCTAAGCATAAAAGTACAATAAGGATCAGAGTACACGATAAGGCGTGATATCCATATATATATGCCAACTCAAGATACACACATACAAAGTCATCACAAGATATTATAAAGTATTACACGATACATGTGCATTACATCATAACCAAGTCCAAAAGGGATGTATACAAATATGTATACAAAAAGCTCACAAGTGGAAAGAAGATCTCGTGAGTCAAAAGGAAAGTCTGGCACGAGGACCGGAACTAATCTGCCTGCTCACTAAAGAAAGCCTGATCTTCGGTGGATGGCTCCACTTCGACCCAAGCCTCGGAATCTGAATATGCAAATCCAAGGGATCAAGACATATAACGATAAACAATATATATGGCCAAATGGCTAGGATACATGAATAAAGAAAACTGGAACGGTCTAGTGAATATAAACCAACAGGTAAGGAAAGCATATATAACTGAAGTCAGAAAGGAATGAATGCATAGCTCTAGTCTATTATTATTATTACTTGCTTTACTGTGATATCTAGCTATGTGACCCAGCGTCCCAGCGCACATAGATCCATATCCTAGTAACTCAAGGTTGTTATTGGAAACAGCGGGGGTATCGACGAACTATGTTTACAGTGGACCCCGTACATGCCCGGGATAACGGTCCAGGATTGTTCCGTTGCTTGGTGACGGAAGCCAGCCGCTAGGCTATTCAGGAGGGTCTTATGTATGCCCTTAGTCATGACTGATTCAGGAATAGGGAGCAAGCACTCCCCTCGGTCCCCTGGTGTACCGCAGGTTAGACCGGAATATGATTGTACAATATACCTACTACCACTGTAAACACGAACACGTATCGATATCCGCATATTTCCCCCGACCCATATGTAAGTTGGTGCTTTTTATGTAAAAGTCAAGTGTATCATGCTTAGTTTTAAGAGATGGCATGATAAGTGGTGATATTACTATTTAACATGTCATGAAACGAGTATATGCAATAATAAGTCATGAGATAACAAGAGACACATCCATCCAGTAATAGGTCATGTAGAGCCAGTATTGAAGCATGAACAAGCAAGATATAATACACATATAACAAGTATAAGAACCAAATTCAGAACAGAAATTAACTATGACACACAGTCAGAATTAGTCGACTAGGGGTAAGGGTTAGTCGACTAATAGGGGTCTCCAGTCGACTAACAGATATTTAAGTCGACTAAGTCTGTTGATACAGAAAGTTGGATTTCTGGTCCAGGGAGGATTAGTCGACTAGGAGGATTCAGGAGTCGACTAATAGGGATTTCCAGAGAGTTGAGATTTAGGTCCAGAAAAGATTAGTCGACTGATATTTGGGGTAAGTCGACTAATACTGTGTTTTCCAGAAAAGCTAAGTTTCAGCTAAGTGTTCTAGTCGACTAGCTCCTAGGGTAAGTCGACTAATCGTGGGAAAAACAGTGACAGAACAGATTTTCTGGAAATTGTGTTTGATGGTTCAATTCATGGTTTTTGGTGACCTAGGTGTACAAGAGGTGTAGATACAAGTGTTCTAGGGCTAATTCAAGTCTTGGTGAGTGAAATACTCACTTGGAACCGTTTGATTGAAGCTCTACGAGTCCGGAAAGAGTGTGGTTGATGGTTAGCTCCTAATTGATCCTTGACGACGAAGAGAGCTACGATCCAAGCTCCAAAGAAGTGACTTGAGCTGGAGGTGAAGAGCTGGGGAGTTCTTGGAGCTAGGGTTGTGGTTGAGGAAGAAGAGGGTTGGTGAGAGTTCTTCTCTCTAGTGTTGAAATGAGGAAGAAAAGGATTAAAGTGTAAAGGAAAATGTATTTATAGGATTGGAGATTTTGTAAAGGGGTTGGAATTAAGATAGAAGTGAGGGGTTTTCTTGCAAAAAGGAGGGGGTGAGGTGTCCCTCACCTGGCCACTTGGCCAGCCATGGGAAGGAGAGAGAGTGAGTGGGGTTAGGTGAAGGGTGAGTGGAATTGAGGTGGCACATGAGGTG
Organism: Agave tequilana; assembly: GCA_038442645.1. NCBI lineage: Eukaryota > Viridiplantae > Streptophyta > Magnoliopsida > Asparagales > Asparagaceae > Agave > Agave tequilana. The sequence continues at coordinate 20,795 of JAVJIF010006323.1, forward strand.
GAAAATGGAATTTGCAATAATTGAAAAAATGCCCGAAATTCAAGTATCTCGGAATGATCTGAAAATTTTACCAAAAATCAAGAATAATATTTGAAGACTCATGGTGAAATTCGTTTGAAGAAATACTGTATAGTTTTAAAATTAAAAATCCCGGAATCAGTTATCTACCGACTCCGTTGGAATTTTCATAAATTCATAAAATTCTCAGAAAAAGTATTTAGATAGAAAATATGATTCTAAGAAATAATGTCTAAAGGATCTTCTAGAAATTCCTAACTGTTTACAAGATAAAAATCTGAGAATCGATCAGCGGCACTGGTCGACACGGTTTTGAAAATATTTAATTAGTTTCAGGAAAATTCCGGAAAATCATATAAAATCCAAAGTACAGGAAAATGACATTTGGAACTGAAATCGGTCGAATACAGGAAGTAATTCGGAAAAAAAATACGATAGGGAAACTGAATACGCAACTAAGTACGTATTCCGGGAACGGGGTATTACAGTTTCCTTTGAAACAAGGTTTCAATTTAGAATGGTTAAAAGCACATTTGCTCAAAGTTGAGCTCAAACAATCTATTTTATTTTTCAAAAATTTAACTTCATTTTTAGTAGTAGCATGAAAAGCATGGTCAACAATCTTATTCTTTTTAAAAACATTTTCTTTTTCTTTTGAAATAATTTTTCTTTTTAAAGAGGTGTTTTCTTGCAAAGCAATCTCCTTTTATTTTCCACCAAAACAATTTTATCTTTCAAAGAAGTATTTCCTTCACAAAGACCATTTAGCTTAGAGGACAAGAAAATATTCTCATTTTTCAAAAATTCATTTTCTTTAGAAATGCATTCTAATTTATTTTGAAATGAATCTTTTTCTTTTAACAAGCAATCAAATTTATTTTTCATTTTCTTATTATCCTTTTTAAGCATGTCATATTTTTCTAGAAGTTGTTGACAAAATGAAGCAAGTTCATTATAGGACATATCAACATCCTCTTCTATCTCGGATTAGGTATTTACCTCAAGGGGGTTATCCCCTTGGACCATGTAGCATACGTTGGAAGCTTCACTTCCAACATCCAAGTCGCTCTCCGCATAGTATTGCTCTTGTTCGCCAAGGGAGACTATAGTGTTCCATAGTACAAAAGTCGAATCAAGATTAGATACCCTGCATAAATAATCATCACTTAGGGTTAACTTTAAAGCATGAATAGCTTTTGTATTAGCCTCAAGATACTTGCTATTTGAACAATATGAATCTTTAATAATAGCAAGATAAACATGAATGCCTAGGCCTTTGAGGTACATAGACATCTTAACTTTCCAAGTTTGGATGTTAAGAATGTCAAAAGTGGGAGGTGACATGAAATCCATGTGTGTGTAAATAAATATTGTGATTAGCTATAAATGAGGATTTTAACTCAAGGTTGTTAGACCCAAATCAAGAGCACTTGACTCTGATACCAATAAAAATCTTTTGATGAAGCTAAACACCTACTAAGATCTTGATCACAAATCTGAGACTTAGTAAACACAAGATCATTAGTACTATAACTATATGAGTTAATCATCATAAAAATTAGAGTGATGGACCTTTGGGCCAACACTCATAACAAGAGAAATGATTTTATTCTCTTTACAACAAGATTGAGAACACAATTTTTTACAAACCACTCAAATGTAAAAGTACAATTTGAGACTCTAGAATGAGATAATGAAGTAGCAATAAATTGATACAATGATTGAGAATTCTAATAGTTTTAAACGAAAGAATCTCTTAAAAAAAGTGATAAATGTTAGCTTGAAGATCCCAAAGAAAAAACTGAGTTTTTAGCAAGATAATTCAATGTGAAATTGAATGGTTGAAGTTTTCTTGCTTCTATCTTGAATGATATGGAAGTTGAATAATTTACTTAGTTGTTATTTTTAATTGATCTTTCTATTATATATATATATATATATATATATATATATATATATATATATATATATATATATATATATATATATATATATATATATATATATAAAGAAAGAAAGAAAGAGAGTGAGAGGCTTTAGTCATTTGGGAAGGATATGGAGATGAATTCTTCTCATTCAAATTCAGTGTTAGGCCATTCAAATTTAAGATCCACTCTATTGGAGTTGGTCTACATTGTTAAGAATGCTTAAAAATAAAAATTCAAGTGTTTTGAATACTTACAAGTAGATGCTAAAAGAATGATCGAAACAGTGAATTGGTAAATTTAACAGTGTAGAATATTTGAAACCTAATAAAAGTCGCTATGTGGGAGTTTTTAAATGTTTATATCATGATTAAATAGTCAGATCAAGAATTTATATGTCTAAAATCATATATCTAAGTATTATATTACTTTCGGCCGTCCATTTTATGCTTACTTGATGCATAAATAAGAAAACTACAAAATACTTGATTTTTTATTTTTAGTTACTTTGAATAATATAAATCAACTTCAATAAAGTGAATCTTATATTTGAATATCGTAGCATTAAATTTGAGTGTGTTTACACACACACACACACGTATATGTATATGTATGTATGTATACATATATATGTGTATATGTATGTATGTATGTGCGTACGTGTGTATATATATACTTGGTTACTTTTGGAAGCATTTGAGCAAGAATCCTTCCCACTCAAATTAAATGCTACTGCATTAAAATACAAGATCCTTCGTTGAAATTGATCTACGTTATTTAAAGTAATCAAAAATAAAAATCAAGTGTTTATAATTTTCTTGTTCATGCTTTAAGTAGACACAAAATAGACAGTTGAAAGTAACATATCACTCAGATCTATGACTTTAGATATACAAATTCTCAATCCGACTATTTGACAATGATCTAAATAATTAAAAACTCTCACACACCAACTTTTGTTAAGTTTTAAATATTGTACACTGTTAAACTAACCAACTCACTATTTTGATCGTTGAAGTAATTAAAAATAAAAATCAAGTGTTTATAATTTCTTGTTCATGCATCAAGTAGACACAAAATAGATGATCAAAAGTAGCATATCGCTTAGATCTATGACTTTAGACATACAAATTCTCAATCTGACCATTTGATATTGATCTCAAAATTTAAAAACCTTCACGCGCCAACTTTTGTTAGGTTTCAAATATTCTACACTATTAAACTAACCAACTCACTATTTTGCGCTTACTTGATGAATAAGTAAAAAATATTCATAATACTTAAATTTTTATTTTTAAGTACTCTTAATAATATAGATCAACTTATACAGAGTGGATCTTGTACTTGAATGTCGTAGCCTTGAATTTGAATGGGAAGAATTCTTGATGAAATTCTTCCAAAAGTAGCCAAGTCTCTCTCTCTCTCTCTCTCTCTCTCTATATATATATATATATATATATATATATATATATATATATATATATATATATATATATATATATATATATATCACCAAGTGAGAACCAATAAAGAGTATTAACTGTAAGTTTAAAAATTTTTTGCATATTGAAGACAATGGCTAAAAATTTAAGAGGTCAAAAAAGCAGTTGCAAATGGATTTTCTTATAATAAGAGGTGATGACATTTATGCAGCCATGCCAAAGAGAAGAGAAAGTTGAGAGAGATTTTATCTCTTAAAGAAAGCTCCAACTATGCTATGTCACTATTAAAGTACATTAGAGTGTGGTTGAATAAGGCATGTGGAGACAAATAAGAACAACCTCACATGGGTTGTCACATGATAAAAAAGAGAAAAAAATTTGAACTTTGAAAAGATTCCTCTAATCTCTCCTCTGTCAACTTGGCCAATAAAATATAAAAAAGTTTAGGTTGACCAAGGATATTATCCAATAACAAAATATCTATGTGAGGCTGGTTTGTGGTAGAAGAAAGGCTCTGGAGTAAGAGGGATTTCTGCTTGGAATAACTAGGCAGAAAATCTGAGAAAATTTTAAATAATTATAGAAAATAGAAAATGACTATGGACGGTTTCTATGGAATCAATCCAAGTATGAAAAATATGAACTAGAAAAGTCCTGAGTGCCAATGTAAAATATTTCATCAAAACACTTTAAGTAATCTCTAAAGAATATGAATATTTTACTCTTAATAGCTCCTTTGATTTTGTATCTTGATGTAGCTTGATTTGAATATGATTAGCTTGAATAAGATCTTGAAGTCTTGTATCCAATGATCGCCATATTAATTTTGCATGTTGAGCTCTTTTCATCCATCCACCAACTCATGTGTCTTAACCTATCTTGTAAGACGCAATACTAAACAACATGATTAGTACTAAATTGATTGGTTTAATCATCTTCAAAATAATGAGATTCACAATCTCCTCCTTTTTTATGATGACAACCCATCAATTTATGAAGAGATAAAAAAATCAATATGAACAAAAAATGTAATGACATAAAGTATGTTATTACAATACTTGCTCTCCCTATCTCATATAATAAAAGAAATAGACAATATATGATTATGAGCTTTGTGAGCATGTAAAAACAACATAAGCAAGAATATAAAATATGTTCCCACTGTTAAAAAGAAAAAAAGCTTTCATGCATACAAAGGAATCAAGCACATCATTTCATACATATTCTCTTCCCTTTTAGGATCATCAAAAAGACAATGCATGCATGTGAGAGGAATAAGATAATCAAGTACATAAATAAAATAGTCAATAAAAAGTTAAGTGCAGTCAACATACAACAAATAATAGAGAACTCATAAAATAAGGCAAGTGTTGTAAAACTCCGAGAAATATAACACCAAAACTGAGAATTCTAGAGACAGAGTAGAAGTAGAAATTCTTATTGATTTCTGAAGTGTGTACATTGAAATGAATCAGGAAGGGCCTATTTATAGAAAAACTTTGGGGTACTATGCAGTCACTATGAACGCTTGCGTCATCGCTTGCCTCCAGCGCATAGTGCACGCTTGCGTCATCGCTTGCATCAGCGCATAGTAAACTCATTAATGGTGCATAGTAAAGGTAGGCAGCCATCGTTTCATAACACTCCCCCTTGGCTGTCAACCTTACATGATGTCTCATTAAAAACCTTGCTAGGAAAACTCAGTGGGACAAAATCATAGCGAAGGAAAAAAGAGTACATCATTTCTATATACGTGTTCTATGCTGCCTCATTAAAAACCTTACCAGGAAAACCCTGTGGGACAAAACCATAGTAAGGGAAAAAGAGTGCAGCCACGTAAGCTCCCCCTCAAGTTGACATAAGTAGTTCTTCTTCATAAGTCTCGCTTATGACGCATCCCAATATCATGAATAAGCTTTCTGAGAGTTGTAGGGGGAAGTGCCTTTGTAAAGAGATCTGCCACATTATCACTTGATCGGATATACTGAATATTAATTTTCTTATCCTTTTCAAGCTCTTGCTGAATGAGAAGAACTTCGGGGGTATATGCTTGGTACGGTCGCTCTTGATGAATCCTTCCTTCATTTGAGCGACGCATGCAACATTGTCTTCAAACAGTACTGTTGGATCTCTGTTGACTGGTAATCCACAAGTTTCTTGAATGTGTTGAGTTACAGACCTTAGCCATACACATTCTCGACTTGCTTCATGGAGTACTATGACTTCAGCATGATTAGAAGAAGTGGCTATAAGTGTCTGTTTTTGTGAACGCCAAGAGATCGCTGCACCTCCACATGTGAACACATATCCTTTTGAGACCTGCCTTTATGTGAATCTGACAAATAACCTGCATCTGCATAACCAGTTATTTCTTATTTTGATCCTTTGGAATAAAACAAACCAAAGTTAGTTGTTCCTCGAAGATAACGAAATACATGTTTAATACCATTCCAATGTCTCCGTGTAGGAGATGATGAGCTAAATCTTGCTAATAAATTAGTAGCAAATGCTATATCTGGTTGGGTACAATTAGCTAGATATATAAGAGCTCCAATTGCACTTAGGTATGGTACTTCAGGACCAAGAACCTCTTCATTATCTTCGCGAGGGCGAAATGGATCCTTTTCCACATTCAATGATCTAACAACCATTGGAGTACTTAAAGGATTTGCTTTATTCATGTTAAAGCGTTTTAAGACCTTTTCAGTATAATTTGATTGATGCAAAATTATTCCACTTTGAAAGTGCTCAATCTGTAAACCAATACAATATTTGGTTTCCCAAGGTCTTTCATTTCAAATTCATTCTTTAAATATATCATTGCTTCTAGGACTTCTTTATGAGTCCCAATGATATTTAAATCATCAACATATACAGCAATGATAATGAATCCGGATGTTGTTTTCTTTATAAAAACACATGGGCATATAGGATTATTCACATATCCTTCTTTTAATAAATACTCGCTTAAGCGATTATACCACATGCGCCCTGATTGTTTTAACCCATATAACGATCTTTGTAATTTGATCGAATATAATTCTTTGGGTTTTGAACTTAATGCTTCAGGCATTTTAAATCCTTCAGGGATTTTCATATAAATATCGCTATCAAGCGACCCATATAAATAAGCTGTAACAACATCCATAAGACGCATTTCTAAATTTTTAGAAACTGCTAGGCTGATTAAAAATCTAAACGTAATTGCATCCATTACTGGAGAATACGTTTCTTCATAATCAATTCCAGGTCTTTGCGAAAAACCTTCAGCAACAGGTCGAGCTTTATACCTCACAATCTCGTTTTTTTCGTTGTGTTTTCGTACAAAGACCCATTTGTATCCTACTGGTCTCACGGCTTCAAGCGTGAGGAAAATAGGTCCAAATACTTTACGCTTATTAAGCGAACTCAATTCAGCCTGTATAGCGTCTTTCCACTATGTCCAATCATGTCTATTTTGACATTCAGTGACGGATCTTGGTTCAGGATCCTCACTTCCGTTAACAATATCATATGCTACGGAATAGGAAAATATTTCATCCATATTTTTCATCTCGTTGCGATTCTATAATCCTCCGGTATTGACATAATCAATAGAGATCTCATGATTTTCTATATCTTCAGGATTTTCTATCTCTTAATTTGTCTTATTTTGTGTTTCTTCTGGAACACATTCTTGCACATTGGGGTCATCGTGCTTATCTGCTCCTTTTTTTTTCGAGAATTTTTATCTTTGGAACCGATTGGTCTACCACGCTTCAGGCGTGTCTTAGACTCATTAGTGACTTCATTCTCGGATTGTTCTTTTGGGATTTCAATCCGAGCAGGAGAATTTACAGCTGGTATATATGATTTAGTTACTTTCTTTGTATCAGTGAACGCATCTGGCAATTGATTGGCTATTTCTTGTAAATGCATAATCTTTTGCACTTCTGTCTCACATTGTTTTGTGTGAGGATCGAGATGCAATAAGGATGGTTCACTCCATGTAATCTCCTTCTCCAGCTGTTTCTTTTCTCCCCCTAATGCTTGAAAAATTGCCTCATTGAAGTGGCAATCGGCAAATCGAGCCGTAAAAACATCACCGGTTTTAGGCTCAAGATATCTTATAATAGAAGGAGATTCATAGCCGACATATATTCCCAGTCTTCTTTGAGGACCCATCTTTGTACGTTGTGGTGGAGCAATCGGTACATATACCACACAACCAAAAATTTTAAGATGGAAAATATTTGGTTCTTGACCAAATGCTAATTGTAGAGGGGAGTACTCATGATATGCACTTAGTCTGATGCGAATTAATGCTGCAGTATGTAAAACTGCATGACCCCATACAGAAATAGGAAGCTTTGTTCTCATTATTAATGGTCTAGCAATAAGTTGGAGGCACTTAATCAGTGACTCAGCCAAACCATTTTGTGTATGTACATGTGCAACATGATGTTCAACAACTATTCCAATTGACATACAATAATCATTAAAAGCCTGAGACGTAAACTCACCAGCATTGTCAAGTCTAACTTTCTTGATTATATAATCAGGAAATTGTGCCCGTAATCTAATTATCTGAGCAAGAAATCTCGCAAATGCCACATTGCGAGTTGACAATAAATAAACGTGTGACCATCTACTAGAGCATCTATCAATACCATAAAATATCGAAATGGTCCACATAATGGGTGTATAGGCCCACAGATATCACCTTGGATACGTTCAAGAAATGTAGGTGATTCTGTTTTTATTTTAGCTGGTGAAGGTCTCATGATTAATTTTCCTAGAGAACAAGCCTCACATGAAATTTTACTAACTTGAAGGATCTTCTGGCCCTTTAATGTATGTCCATATGAATTCTCAATAATTCTTCGCATCATCATTGAACCAGGATGACCTAAACAATCATGCCACAGGTTAACGTCTCTGTATCTCCTTTAACTACCATATGTGACTCTATCACATTTATATATGTATAATGCAATCCTGAGGAAAGCTTTGGTAGTTTTTCTAATATGCACTTCTTTCCTGATACATAAGTAGTAAGATACATATACTTCATATTTTCTTTAGTTGCAGACTGAGTATCATATCCATGAAGATATATATCATTAAAACTCAACAAATTTCTTTTGGATTTTGGTGAAAACAAAGCATCTTTTATGAAAAACTTTGTTCCATTTGGCAATATAAAGCTGGCTTTACCAGTCCCTTCAATCAAGTCTACATGACCTGATATTGTATTGATGATTGCCATTGTTTGTTTTAATTCAGAGAAGTACCTTTTATGTTTGAGAATAGTATGTGTTGTACTGCTATCTGGTATGCAAATCTCTCCAGTTTTGATCTTGACTTCATCATTAGAATAATCCATATCAAGCTTCATGCAAAATAAATAATTTGGTGAGAATAAAATTTGAAACATATTATTATAAGTGAAATATTTCATTCAAAGATAAATTTGAAAATTACAAATAACAAAATATGATAATACAATCATATGTCTAATTTTCACCAGTGTCATGATGGGTTGAAAGATCAACAAAATCATCAGTAAAATCTGAAGCATCAAGATGATTTGAATCATCCATAGGATCATCATGTTCAGTGAAATTCACTTCTTTCTCTTTTCCTTTCAAGGATGCTTTATAAAGCTTGCAAAGGTGCTCCGGTGTTCGGCACACTCTAGACCAGTGTCCTTTGGAACCACATTTATAACAGGAATCTTCAGGATTCTGAAGAGAACTTTCACGAACATCTTTTCCTTTATCATGTCTTTCTACATGATGCTTCTTGCGGATCGTGTTATTCTGTGAAGGGTCGTAAAAACCACTTTGACCGCGTCCACGGCCACGACCACGTCCACGGCCACGACCATAATTATATCCTCGTCCGTAATTTTTAGAAAATGCAGCATTTGCTTCTGGAAATGCTACTGAACCAGTAGGACGAGACTGATGATTTTTGATCAAAAGTTCATTATTTTTCTCTGCCACAAGAAGAGATGAAATTAGTTCAGAATATTTCTTAAAACCACGCAACCTATATTGTTGTTGCAGTGTTATATTAGATGCATGAAATGTGGAGTAAGTCTTCTCCAACATTTCTTCATCTGTGATATCTACCCACAGAATTTCAATTGGGATACTATTCTGAACATTGCAGAGTTATAATCGCTAACTTTCTTAAAATCTTGGAAGCGCAAAACATTCCATTCATCACGGGTGGCAGGGAGCACAACTTCCTTTTGGTGATCAAATCTTTCTTTGAGATTTTTCCATAAGACACCTGGGTCTCTTACAGTGAGTTATTCACATTTTAAACTTTCAACAAGATGTCTGCGGATAAAAATCGTCGCCTTTGCCTTATCTTGCGATGATGTAGAGTTTACTTCTTTAATAGTTTCAGTGAGACCCATTGACTCGAGATGCATCTCAATATCAATAACCCAAGACATATAATTCTTCTCGTGATATCAAGTGGAATGAACTCAAGCTTTGCAAAGTTTGACATGGTGATGACTATAACAAAATATAAAAATAATTAGAATCACAACATTTTATTTTTCAATAAAATAGAAAAACTTACATGTCAATCATAATAGCTACAAGCAAAAGAGGAAAGGTGAACATTAAAATAAAAAGGTACGGGTAAAATTCACTTGGATCCATATCTCCAAGAAAAACGATAGAAGTATTGATGATGATGACGCCAATAATAAACTTCAGAAATAGACTAAGCATCTTGCGAAAAACTCGAACACAAAGCTTGTAGAGATGATGAAAATTTTGAGAATGGAGAGATTGAGGAGTGAGTTATGTGGTTTAGAATTCACCAATTTATAGGATGAAAACCAGCCGTTTATAGCCGTTGGGATTTATAGCCGTTTGGGGGATTATAGCCGTTGGGGGATTATAGCCGTTGGGGGAGAGAGAAAATCAATTTTGATTTTATACAATTAAATATTATAATTAAGAAAATGATAAAATAAATGCTTTGTACTACATATATTTATGTGTTATAATATATGCACGCCACTCTACTTGGTGGGTGTTTTGCAGGCATAATTAATAAAGCAATAATTATTGAAATAAATATTGGCACACCACGCTACTCGGTAAACCTTTCAGTGGGTGTTTGTCCAGATATAATAGCAGAATAATAAAATATATAATATTGAAAGCTTGGGGTTTAATCCACGCAAGCATCAAGTTAGAGGTTAGTAAATATATCATAATCACATCACTTTACTATAAATAGGTGACAGAACCTCCTTTCATTATAGTAGTGGTGTTATATGAATATAATTAGTATAATAATTCAGTTTTTCGTAATCACATCACATTTCTATAAATAGGTGGCAGAGCCTCCTTTCATTATAGTAGTGGTGTTATACGAATATTATAAGTATAGTAACTTGCCAATTTTACCTTGAGATTGTAGAGGTAGAGGCTGGGACTTGTGATAGGACTTTTCCTTGAGCAATGGAAGCAGAGGTTCATCACAATACCTTTACCTTAAGCTAATGGAGGCAGAGGCTTGACGTGGTAAACTTTTTCCCTGAGCTGACGGAGATAGAGGCTAGGGACAGACTAGAGTGATCGTGCTGATAACGTGTTGTAAAACTCTGAGAAATATAACACAAAAACAGAGAATTCTAGAGACAGAGTAGAAGTAGAAATTGTTATTGATTTCTGAAGTGTGTACATTGAAATGAATCAAGAAGGACCTATTTATAGAAAAACTTTGGGGTACTATGCAGTCACTATGCACGCTTGCGTCATCGCTTGCCTAAGCGCATAGTGCACGCTTGCGTCATCGCTTGCATCAGCGCATAGTAAACTCATTAATGGTGTATAGTAAAGATAGGCAGCCATCGTTTCATAACAGCAGGTGCATAAATAGTCAACAAAATATAATTGTAACTCTAGTCATCAGGTTTTCAAGTTATTCTTCAGTGAGAATTCCAAAAACATATATCTATAGAGGAATAAGGATCTGGGGGCACAAAAGAATGAATAGAATAAGAATTTTGAAGGCTAAGAAGAAACTGTTGAAGAATAAATTTACCACAATCAGTGCACTGAACTGGACGTGGAAGGACTATCATGGCTGAAAGATTGAAAAATGGAACAACTCTCCAAGTAGATGTTCTGCTGAAGCTACTGTGTAATTTTTTGCTTACTTCTCTCATTTTCTTCGTTTTACGAGCCTAACATCTTCACCATCTCCTCTACTCTTTTCATTTTCTTCTTCATCTACATTCTTCTTCATTTTATCCACTTTTTATTCTTGTTTTTTTTTTCTTTTGGGTCCAATGAAGTAATGTGGATACATGGAAATGGGAGAAAGTTGGATTCAAAAAGTGGAATAATTATATTGGGAAAGTGGAGAAAGTTATGGGCAATGGGGTTATCAAAAACGGAGATAGTAAGAGATGTAATACTTTACACCCATGTAAAAAAATGAATTTTGAAAATCTGGTACGGAAAGTGTAGAAGCAGATTGTGGAATAACATTCTTCCAACGGTATGGAATTATTATAGAAAAATAATTGACAATTCTTATAATTGATACCACATGAAAAATATTATGAACAAACAATAATCTTTAATAAAATCATTCATCCAAATAACAAGTACCCAATTGCCTTCTCATAGAACAATATTTCTCTTTCGACAATGGTTTAGTGAAAATATTCACTGATTGATTATTTGGATCAATAAATTCTAATCTAATGTCACTACAATCAACATAATTTTTCAAAAAACGATGTCTAACATATATTTGTTTGTTTGTGAATGTGAAGTAGATTTCTTAGAGAGATAAATGGCACTTGTATTGTCACATAGTATGCGTGTTGTATCAAATTGAATGTCGTAGTCTTTAAGTGTATGTCTTATCCACAATATTTAGACGCAACACAACCCCGCAATAATATACTCCGCTTCCATTGTGGAGAGAACAACACAATTTTGCTTTTTATTAAACTAAGAGACAAGATAATATCTAAGGAATTGACATATTTCACTTGTACTCATGTAATCCACTTCGCTACTGGCAAAATCTGCATCACTATAACCCAAAAGATCAAAACCTGCATTATTAGAATAATACCACTCATAATCAAGTTTGCTTTTAACATATCTAATTATTATTTTTACGACATGCAAGTGTGATTTCTTAGGTGAAATTTGAAAGTGTGCACATAAATAAACATTAAATATAATATCGGGTTTACTAACAGTCAAATGCAAAAGACTATCAATCATACCTCTATATAATTTTAAATCAACATTCTTACCATTACGTCTTTGTCTAATTTTGAGGAAGTACTCATAGGTGTGCCAATAGACTTTGAGTTCTCCATCTTGAATTTCTTTTAGCTCCTTTGTATACTTCGTTGATGAAGATTTTATCTTTTTTTTACTTGATTTGCATTCCGAGAAAGATATTGAGTTCTCCCATCAAACTAATTTCAAACCTTTTTGCAATACATTTGGAAAAGATTTCACACAAAGATTCATTAGTAAAATGATATCATCCATGTATACTTGAACCAATAATAAATCGTCACCATGGATATGGATAAACAAAGTATTATCTGTTCTACCTTTGGATAGTCCATTTTCAATTAAAATTTTTGAAAGTCTTTCAAACCAAGCACTTGATGCTTGTTTCAATTCATAAAAAGCTTTTCTTAACTTGTAAACATAATTTGAAAATTCAAAACTTTCAAATCTAGGAGGTTGCTCGATAAAAACTTCTTCATTCAAAAAATCATTTAAAAAATCATTTTCGATATCCATTTGACATAAACAAATTTTTTTGAAACTTGCATAAGCTAGAAGCATTTTTATGGCTTGCAGTCTAGATACTGGTGGCAAAAATTTCATCAATTCAATATCTCCTCTTGATTGTATCATTGGACAACCAATCTAGCTTTATCATATTCATCTAGCTTGTTACAAAACACCCACTTATTACTAATGTAGAGCAATTTTTGGTCTTAGAACAAATTCCCAACATTATTTTTATCAAAGTTATTAAGTTCATCATGCATAACTAGTAACTAAAATTCATCTTCAGAAACATCATCTATATGTTTTGATTTAATTTGAGAAAGGAAAACTGGATGAGAATATTCACTTTGAGCTTGAGATCTAGTTTTTTCCCATTTGAATGCATTACCTATGATGAGATCGGTTGGATGATGTTTGAATATCTTCCATGATCTAGGAAGATCTTAATGACTTCTAAGTTATTGTTGACACTCTAAAAAGATGAACCCAGACAACATTTCAACCGGTGCAAACGATATCTAAACTTATCAATATTTACAAAAGACGTGTTGCAGACAAGCTGACGATCAGTTTTTTCCCATCCTTAAGAGACAAAGCAATGTCTCGAACTTTATTGCTCCAATGAAGCAGACAGTAAGTCAAGTATATTGCCTTTGAAGAGGTCTAAGCAGAGCTATGAAGTTAAGTTAGCTCAACAGTTAGCCTCGCATGAGCCCAAGAAGCTAGCCTCACATGAGAGGCTAAGTTTGTCTAGTTTCGCCTTGAAGCTCTACATAGCCGCGTTGAAGGCTAACTCCTAACTTCGCTTGAAGCTTGACATAGCTCTGTTGAGATCTGACTCCTAGCTTTGCTTGAAGCTTAGCACAGCTCTGTTGAGAGCTAATTTCTAATTTCGCCTGAAGCTATCTTATGGCTTCGCCTGAAGCTAATTCAGAGCCCCACAAAGGGATAACTTGGAGGTTCACCTGAAGCTAACTCTAGCTTCTCTTAAGCTTTCTTGATAGCTTTGCATGAAGCTCTTCATAGCTCCACAAAGAGCTAATTTGCAGCTTCGCCTGAAGCTAATTCTAGCTTTACCTGAAGCATTGTAATAGCTTCGCTTGAAGCTTTATGCACCCCTGCAGGAGGGTTTTCCAGGTCAATAGTTGACCAAGTCATTAGTGGGTTAACCCCACTACTTTAGCGGGATTAATGCCACTTTAAGTGGGCAATTATTCCGGCCCACTTCGTCTCACATTAAGTGGAGACAGCCAAGTCAAAACAGTCATTTAATAGGCTCATGCGAGCCTGGCTAGCCGCGCTCGAGGCTTATATTTAGCTTCGCCTAAAGCTTTAAAGCTTGCGCGAAGCTAAAAACAACCTCAGGCGCGAAGCTAACAGACTATTACCAGTCTTGCTGGATTCTAGGGGCTGTTACACCCCTAAGAGCCTATAAATAGCTCACTTCTGAAAGAGCTAGGGGGGCATTAGAGCTAATAGAGAGCACGCACGAGAATCAAGGGAAAAAAGCTAAGGCATCAGCAATGCTTATTCTTCTGCTTTCAAGAAATTCAGAGAATCACTTCTTATCCTGCAAGAATAAATTCAGAGTGTTAATACCCTAAAATCTTCCTCTCTCAAGGAATCTCTTCTCTCTGGAACCATGTGAAAATGAATTCCTTAAGGCTCAATTGTTCGCATCTTCAATTGAACAAAGTGGTCGCGCGCTGATCTGACTTCTACCAGTACACTTCTCCAGAAATCTCACTAGAGAACACTTGTAAAATTTTCTTTTACTTGTCATTTTCTACACAATTTTGTAAGTTTTCCCTTTTTAATAATCAATGGAAACAAGATGGCGACTCCGCTGAGAAATTTTTCCTCCACTGCTGAGAATCGAGTGCCGCAATGTGACGTTGGGTCTACTGCAGAGACCCTGGTCATTCACTTTGACCAAGAGAGGTTTGAACAACTTCTCTCTGGGGCTAGCACAAGTCCTTTGCATGTGCGCAAGCATACGAAGGTCAGCATAGCTAGAGCCCCTCTAGCTACCTCTTAGAAGCAAGTCTCTGTTGAGACTAAGAAGATTCTCTGTGAACCTATAACAGCCTCACACGAGGCTAAACAGACTCTATTTGAGTCTAACAGAGTCTTAACAAAGACTAATCTAGTCTCGCGCCAACATGTTAACATTATGCGCTAGGCTATAAAGGTTCCCTATGGACCTAAAACAGCCTCAATCAAGGCTATATGGATTGCAAAATCTGTAGTCTCATACAAGGCTAGAAATAAATCTCTTGATTCAGCTTCATGCGAAGCTAAAATAATCTCTGACCGCGAGACTATTTCAGCTCTCCGCAGATCTAAGCCTCGCCTATCCCGCGAGGCAAAGGCTAAAGCACTTTGTGCTAACAGCGAGGCTACTGCTGCACCGCTTACATCATCAGCACTATTGAGCAATGTTAAAGCAACTCTTAGCTGCAAGGCTAAAGCTAAAGCACCACTTGTGCTGAAAGCGAAGTTACTGCAATTTTGCTCAAGTCAAGAGCACTGTTAGACAGTGGTAAGCTCACCGCTAGTGGCAGATCCAAAGCACTAAATGCCCAAATAGCTTCACCATGCAAAGCTAATTCAACTCTTATAGAATTTAGTCTCGCCTCTCACGCAAGGCTAAGGCCAAATTACCTTTGTGTGCTAGCTCTCACTGCCAGCACCTAGTGCTAAGGATTTTTGTCGCAAGGCTAAACAAAGCACCAAGTGCTAATGATCTTAGTCGCGAGGCTAGAGATAAATCAACACTGGGTGCTAACAGCGAGACCATTTTAGCCTCGCTCAAAAGAAGAGCTCTGCATAGCAAATCTAAGCATGCCTTCAAAGGCAGAGCTAAAATAGTAGCTTCGCAATGCGAAGCTACTCTTTCTGGCAAAGCTAGGCGAAGCTATCCTAGCTTTGCGTATAACCAAAAAGGAAGCCTTTAAGCTAAGCCAAGAGCTTCTCAACCCAAGGGGGCTAGCTTCTAATCTCTTCAAGTCTCTGTGTTGGATCGGTTGGGTTCAATTAACACAGACTTGAGAGGCTATCTGAGCAATAAGCGAAAACTTCGCTTTGAGGAACCTGCTCGCATCTTGTCATCCCAGTGCGGACAAGCAAGGTGTCAATTTGTTGTAGAATCACCTGAGGGGGTGAATAGGTGATGACTAATCTAATAGTCACTTAATGCCAAATAATGCGGAAGTACAAACTATTATGACCTAAACTAAACTCTTTAAATTAAACACCACGTATAACACAAGAGTGTAGCCGAATTCCCCGTGAAGGGCTCTGGACTAACTCCTCTAGATTCCCCTAGATAAGAGTTGAGGTGCCGCGTTGGCTCTCTTGGTTGAATACAAGTGTTAGCAAACAATCCCCAAGCATATATCAATTAAGCACACAATATATCAAGCATGTAAAGATGAACACAATATAAGCATGCAAGATATAAACAAAGAGACAAAGAGAGAGAGTGAGCAATCGCAAACACAAGGGATTTGTTTCGAGGTTCGAGCACACTTGCTCTACATCCCCGCCTTCGACACACGAAGGATTTCCACTATAATCGATCCCAATGGATCACTCCTCGGTGCCGCAACACCTACAAGCTCTCGGACTCTCTAGCCTGTACACACCGCAAGCCCACCGGCTCGCCGAGGCCGCACCTCAAATAAAGAGTTCGCACCCAAACTCGAAACAACGAGTCCTCACTAGGACCCGAAACAATGCGAACACACACGTCCGCCTCCTCAAAGAGCAAAGATGAACTTTGGTGATCACAACTCTTGATCACCTAAAATCCTCTCACAAGAAATCCCTATAGGTAGATATAGCAATGGATAGCTCAAGTGTTTGTGTGAGAAAACAAGGAAAGAGATGGTGGAGGAAAACTCAAAGAATCTCTTTTAAGCACTCTTGGTAAACTTCCCTTTTGATTGAAAATATTTGGCTCTAAAACTTGTGGATATAACCACTGAAATGAATGGGAAAAACTAGCCCAAAACTCTTCTTGAAATCTTAGAGAAAACAGTGCCCAAACCCCCAAATTTATAGGGCTGGAAAAACTAGCCGTTGGAGGTCTGTCAGGCCTGTCGGTTGACCGCCCGGTCGACCGGCCAACGGTCATATTCAGACCGTTGTGCCATCGATGACGGTCGGTCGACCCAGCCAAGATACAGAGAGCAAGTCTCTCTGTCCTGTCGACCGTCCGGTCGGCCGGGGCTTTCCAGAGAGCAGAGCTCTCTGGACGGTCGACCGGGTCGGTCGACCGGCCTCCTGCCAGAACTGGCGTGCACGTCTGTGCACGTCGGTCGACCGTGACGGTCGGCCGACTTCAAGCTACGGTCGACCGTCCCGGTCGACCGGCTGAAGCCAGGAAACAATGTTTAAGGGATTAAAAACTTGGTCTTTTTGGCTTACATAAAATCCCATAAAATCACAGAAAATCTACAAAAATAGTTTTAACAATATACTTTGATAAACAAACATGCTTGCACAAAATCAAGGCATGTTACAAATGATTTTGACTATTTTTGTAATATGGAAAAATTGACTCAAATGAAAACTGTATTTTCCAAAACTTGATTTTTCAAAAACTTGTTTTTCCAAAACTTCACCAAATACAAAAACAAGATATTTAAACTCATTTGAAGCATAGAGTGTATGGATATGATCCACTACACAAACATGGTGAAATATCTATGTTTTTGACATTAAGCACTAAACATGATTTTGATTAAAACATAAAACTTGAATACCAAAAACGAAACATGTATTTTCTTAAATAGAAAATCTTTTATAAAAACAAAACTATCAAGAGTGTGTGTATATAATATTCTTGAGCAATCCACCAACTACTCTATCCTTTACATTTTATCTAAAAACAAAATCTTACTAAAACAAACCTAGACACAAGTCTTCATCTTCTTGAAGTCTTCACTTGAAGCCTTCTCATCTTCTTGACTTGGTCCAAACACGATCCAATGGCTCTTGGATCAAACCGTGCTAGCTCCAAAACTTGACTTTAAATTTTTTGTTGAAGCTATGCACCTACTAAGATCTTGATCATAAATCTGTCACTAATTAAACACAAGATCATTAGTACTATAACTACATGAGTTGATCATCATTAAAACTAGAGTGATGGGCCTTCGGGCCAACAATCTCCCCCTTTTTGATGATGACAAAATTCATGAAGTTATATATGCATGGATTAAAGTAAAGCTCCAAAGAAGCTCCCCTTAACTCATGCATCACAAATAAACAAATAAATATGCAATGTATGCTCATAAACATGTATGCAAATGTAGGAGTAAACATGCTAATCAAGCATAAAACAAAAATTCTTTTTCTCCTATTTGCAAAACAAAAGCATATATGCATAAACACAAATACTAATCCCCTTAAGCGAGGAAAACATGCATATATCTCAAATACTTCTCCCCATTTTTGTCAATCATCAACAAAAGGGTTAAAGTAAAAACAAAATCAAATAAATTTTTCTCCCCCTTTTTGTTCGAAACAAAGAACCAATGAAGGGGTAAACATAAATCAATCAATAAAGGATTATATGCGATATACATTCATGAAGAGGAAGACGCTAAGTTAGCTTCCTTACACATATGCATTACATGAAGAAGCGATGACAAGCCCCAATTCACATAACACATATTATGTAATGCATAAGAGGAGATGTGAAGCTCCCCTACACACGTGTACCACATAAAAAAGAGTTGTCAAGCTCCTCAATATACAATACACTCAACATGAATCTATATGTAGAAGAGATGTTAAGCTCTCCTTGCATATAGGTAATACAAATAAAAAAAATTTTGAATTTTTCTTATAAAACAAAATTTGAATTTTCTTAATAAAACAAATCTTGAGAATTTTTCTTAAAAAAAATTTATTTTCTTATCATAAACAACTTTGTGCTTTAAACATGTAAAACAATTTTAACTCAAGCACAAATAACTCATATATATGTATGAAAAATGAGTATACCAAATGAAATTGATACATACATATATAAGAAAACAAAATATGAGTATATACAAAAATAGAGTCAAATTGATACCAATTGAAACGATTCAATGATACCAATTGAAACAATAATAGGATCATGTGTATATCTCATAAACATTGAAGAATAAATAACTAGTTAAATTAATTTTTGAAAAACTAGTTAAAGATCCTTCAAAACATGAAATCAAAGCATATGTATTTCATGAATCATACCAAATACACAAGAGATGACACTCAAAATCGATTAAGCTCATAAAAGTGTTCATGAATCAAAGTCATGACAAAACAAATGAAGTATGAGTGTACAAGAATCATGTATATGGCATTTTCATGAAAATACTCAATAACGCTCAAAAACAAACATGAAAATTCATTTTTCATTTTAAAAATAAACTTCAAGGTATATGTATGATTTATCTAAATCTAACAATATGCATACATATCCCAAACATAAAACGAGTCTATTAATAGTATTTGCATGAAGGCAAGAGACTCAAAAAGGATATACATGTATATTTATTGGATTTGAATAAAAATTACATATACATGAAGTAAAACATGAAAATTGGCAAAACAAGTATAAATGAAAGAATCATCAAAACTAGGCTATACATGTGCATATAGTGGGTACAAATGAGCATGAAGTGCAAACATATATGAATCAATTTGTTGCTCACTAATTGTACATGTATAAATCCAAGTTTTAATAAAAGCTACATTTAAACTAGTATTTACCACATGAAGCACAAAAACATGAACATGCTATATGATGTCAAAAATGAATAAGCATGTAAAATAAACTAGGAGTTTAGAGATAGTTACCAAACCAAAGAACTAAGCTCTAATCTTCAAACATGGTGGCCTTTCCACCAAACCTCCTTGATAGCGATGCATCTATATATGTGTCCATCAAGTCCATATGCATCCACCATCAAGGCACCATTCCTCTCACGTCGTGTGAGAGCCCTCACCTACATCAAAAACACAAGGTGGGGGTTTTGGTACCCATTTTTTCTTGGGTCCTTGGGGGTTAGCTTTGTAAGGTACCCAAACATTTTTATTTTTAGCAAAATTTAAATAATACAACTTGTCAAAACAAAACTTTGCTAAATGGCCTTTGCGGCCACAATGTGTACACTTGTACACCTTAGTATGCATATGAGTGTGTGTGTGATCATGTCGTGCAACATATGCATGATGAGAATGATGTGCATGAATGTGTGGAACTTGTTTCTTTTGAAACAAAGATTCCAACCTCTTATGATTGAATGCACATGAGCTCAAAGTTGAGCTCAAACCATTAATCCTATTTTTCAAAACATTAATCTCACTATTATCAATTGTGGCATGTAAAGCATGATGAGAATGAGAATCATTTTTCTTATTTTTTGAAACAAAATTCTTTTCTTTTTCACAAATTTTTCTTTTCAAAGAGTTGTTTTCTTGAAAAGCAATTTCCTTTTGTTTTTTCACCAAGATAATTTCATTTTTCAAAACCATATTTCCTTCACATAAATCATTCAATTTAGACATCAAGGAAATATTTTCATTTTTCAAATCTTTATTTTCTTTTTCAAAACATGCTATCTTATTTTTAAAAGAATCATTTTCTTTTTGCATGCAAACAAAATCCTTTTTCATTTTCTTATTATCTTTCTTAACCATGTCATATTTTTTAAGAAGGAGTTGACAAAAAGTGCTAAGCTCATCATATGACATGTTATCTTCATCTACCTCGGATTCGGTAGTTACCTCAAGGGGGTTATCCCCTTGGACCATATAGCACAAGTTGGAGGTGTTGCTTCCAATGTCCGAATCGCTCCCTGCATAATATAGATCCTTTTCGCCGAGGGGAGGTGATGATGTTCCATGCTACAAAAGCCGAGTCAACATTAGAAACCCTAGATAAATAATCATCATTTAGGGTAGACTTTAAAGCATGAATGGCTTTTGAATTAGCCTCAATATACTTGCTATTATTAACATATGAATCATTAGTGGTAGCAAGATAAACATGAATGCCTAGGGCTTTAAGGTACAAAGACATCTTCACCTTCCAGATATGGATGTTAAGAATGTCAAAGGTGGGAGGTGACATAAAATCCATGGTGTGTGTACAAAATATTGTGATTAGCCTAAAATGAGGATCTTTAACTCTAGGTTGTAAGACCCAAATTCAGAGCACTTGGCTCTAATACCAATTGTAGAATCACCTAGGGGGTGAATAGGTAATGGCTAATCTAATGGTCACTTAATGCCAAATAATATGGAAGTACAAACTATTATGACCTAAACTAAACTCTTTAAACTAAACACCACGTATAACACAAGAGTGTAGCCGAATTCCCCGTGAAGGGCTCTGGACTAACTCCTCTAGATTCCCCTCTATGAGGGTTGAGGTGCCGCGTTGGCTCTCTTGGTTGAATACAAGTGTTAGCAAACAATCCCCAAGCATATATCAATTAAGCACACAATATATCAAGAATGTAAAGATGAACACAATATAAGCATGCAAGATATAAACAAAGAGACAAAGAGAGAGAGTGAGCAATCGCAAACACATGGGATTTGTTTCGAGGTTCGAGCACACTTGCTCTACATCCCCGCCTTCGACACACGAAGGATTTCCATTATAATCGATCCCAATGGATCACTCCTCGGTGCCGCAACACCTACAAGCTCTCGGACTCTCTAGCCCGTACACACCGCAAGCCCACCGGCTCGCCGAGGCCGCACCTCAAACAAAGAGTTCGCACCCAAACTCGAAACACCGAGTCCTCACTAGGACCCGAAACAATGCGAACACACACGTCCGCCTCCTCAAAGAGCAAAGATGAACTTTGGTGATCACAACTCTTGATCACCTAAAATCCTCTCACAACAAATCCTTATAGGTAGATATAGCAATGGATAGCTCAAGTGTTTGTGTGAGAAAACAAGGAAAGAGATGGTGGAGAAAAACTCAAAGAATCTCTTTTAAACACTCTTGGTAAACTTCCCTTTTGATTGAAAATATTTGGTTCTAAAACTTGTGGATATAACCACTGAAATGAATGGGAAAAATTAGCCCAAAACTCTTCTTGAAATCTTAGAGAAAACAGTGCCCAAACCCCCAAATTTATAGGGCTGGAAAAACTAGCCGTTGGAGGTCTGTCAGGCCTGTCGGTCGACCGCCCGGTCGACCGGCCAACGGTCATATTTCAGACCGTTGTGCCACCGGTCGACCGGTCGGTCAACCGAGCCAGGACAGAGAGCAAGTCTCTCTGTCCGGTCGACCGTCCGGTCGGCCGGGGCTTTCCAGAGAGTAGAGCTCTCTGGACGGTCGACCGGGTCGGTCGACCGGCCTCCCGCCAGAACTGGCGTGCACGTCTGTGCACGTCGGTCGACCGTGACGGTCGGCCGACTTCAAGCTACGGTCGACCGGCTGAAGCCAGGAAATAATGTTTAAGGGATTAAAAACTTGGTCTTTTTGGCTTACATAAAATCCCATAAAATCACAGAAAATCTACAAAAATAGTTTTAACAATATACTTTGATAAACAAACATGCTTGCACAAAATCAAGGCATGTTACAAATGATTTGGACTATTTTTGTAATATGAAAAAATTGACTCAAATGAAAACTGTATTTTCCAAAACTTGATTTTTCAAAAACTTGTTTTTCTAAAACTTCACCAAATACAAAAACAAGATATTTAAACTCATTTGAAGCATAGAGTGTATGGATATGATCCACTACACAAACATGGTGAAATATCTATATTTTTGACATTAAGCACTAAACATGGTTTTGATTAAAACATAAAACTTGAATACCAAAAACAAAACATGTATTTTCTAAAATAGAAAATCTTTTGTAAAAACAAAACTATCAAGAGTGTGTGTGTATATAATATACTTGAGCAATCCACCAACTACTCTATCCTTTACATTTTATCTAAAAACAAAATCTTACTAAAACAAACCTAGACACAAGTCTTCATCTTCTTGAAGTCTTCACTTGAAGCCTTCTCATCTTCTTGACTTAGTCCAAACACGATCCAATGGCTCTTGGATCAAACCATGCTAGCTCCAAAACTTGACTTTAAATCCTTTGTTGAAGCTATGCACCTACTAAGATCTTGATCATAAATCTGTCACTAATTAAACAAATCTGTCACTAATTAAACACAAGATCATTAGTACTATAATTACTTGAGTTGATCATCATCAAAACTAGAGTGATGGGCCTTCGGGCCAACACTTGTGATGGTTCACTCCATTCATTATTGTTTGGGGATAATTCCCATCACTTCTTCTCCAAACTAGCAATCGGTATTCAACAGATTGTCAGTCCAAACTTCTGAGAAGCCAAAGCCCCAGAAAAACAAGGCAACAATGGTGGTCCATCTTGCAACGACCTCTATTAACATGATAAGCAGAGGAAGGGATCTATTTCGGTCCCGACGAAGGAAACAAGGGGCCTTTACTCCTCCAGCTAGCTCTCGGACTTTGATTATAACCCCGACATAAGTCAGGTTCTGGTAGAACAAGAGGGTGCCTTCTAAGGTATTTGCTCCAGGGTAGCAATACCCTACAACTACAGACAACCTTCTTCATCCATAGGGGTTGTGTCACCGGCACCATTGAGGAACCTTTTCCAATGATCTGATGATGAGGAGGAGGCTAGTGGATGCACTTCTTCAACTACCATCAGCTCGGTATGAAGGGCTTGTATCTGCTAACATGATTGACAATGATGATGATGATCTCCATCGACAAATAGAGGCACTAGATCAAACTTTCAGGGCTCTCAGGAAGCTTTGGACAACAGCCAACATATGTTAGCTCAGCTCTTGGTTAATCAAAACACCAAGAACACCGGTATCAATCACGATGAAGAGGAGTAAAACAACGATGAACATCCTAAGACTGAGAAGTCGAAGGAAAGCTCCTCAATCGATACCGAGATAATCAAAGGCATCCATGCTCAGATTGCATCCCTAACCCAGAGGGATGAACTGAAGAAAGTAGGGATGACTTATCCCTACCCGCTAGAAAGGGTTAAGTGTCGTACCCACCAAAGTTCAAGCCACTTACGTTGCACACGTACGATAGCAAGAGCTCACCCAACCAGCATATCTATTACTTTCGGTCTCAAACTGGTAATGTAATAGATAATGATGCCATCATGGCTAGACTATTCATCGACACCCTTAAGGGGTAGCCTTTGATTGATTCAGGAGCCTACACAGCGGCTCCATCAATTCTTGGATTGACCTGAAAACCTGATTTTTTCTCGATTCTATGAGGATGACACCGAGGTGATCATGGACAAGCTTCTCTCAACGGTCTAGAAAGGAGGAGAATCAATGCAAGAATACATTGAAAGGTTCTGCAGCCTTTCTCTTATGTGCCCCGCTGGCATGCCATTGCCCATGCTACTCTAAACATGTCGGTATAATTTTCTTGACAAAGTGGAAATACGTATGGGAGCTGTCAAAGTCCATACATGAAAGGAGCTTGTGGAGCAAGCTTAGATAGGCGAGAAATCGGCTAAGAAGTTTGAATCATCAGCGACCAAGAACAAGTGGGAGGTCAACACCAAGGGGCATGTCCAGCCCAATCTTCCCAATCAAAGGGGAAGGAAACCATGGCTGTTGAGTTATCAGATGCAGCTCAACCAAAGCAGAATAGCATCATTAATGGCAATCAAGAATTCAAATTCCTGCCAAAGGTGTACTCTTTCAAAGACTAGTAGGTGGTGATAACTTTCACTTATTTCATAAGGGTAATAGGCTCAAGCTACCCGAAGTTCGGTGACCTAATGGAGTGGGGCGTACAAATGATCCCAATTACTGCCTCTTTTATAGAATGGTGCACCACACTACCAGCGGATGCTTTTTCCTAAAGGATAAGATCCAAGCATTAGTGGAAGCTGGAGTTCTGACTCTTAAGTTAGAACAAAAGAAAGTCACCGCTAATATGGTGACTCTTAATTTCGAGACCTTCCCGAAGATGATTGTCCAAGATGGATTAATCCAGTCCCAAAAGCCATATTGGAAGTCATCAACCCAATGGTTGAAAAGCAGAAAGCCAAGGATCTTATTCCAATGACCTCTTATTCTAATGATGACAGAATCTAGAGAAATCATGTGGATTCACCCAGATAATGTTCAAGATGAGCAATAGGAAACTGGCAAGCCCAAACTCAAAGGCAAGTCATGCAATGCCGTTTCTCTCGCAACAGATGACGACTCTATGATTGTAGTCTCTCTTAGTGACACAGAGGGAGAGAAGTTTGCTTTAGCAACACAACCCACTACCTCGCAGCTGGTGGGCACACGTTCTGGTAACCAGTACTTGTGACAGTACGACCAGATACCCGACAGGGCACAGCCACTAACAACTGCACCTGCCCAGGCCCCATTGCCCAAGGACAAAGAAAAGCATAAGGAGATTCGCTTTGAAGAATCCTTGAAGAAGAATCCTTCCCGAGTACTCAATACTCCTTCCTACTTTGACATATTGGCACAATTGACCAATATTCCAGCTCGTATTACCCTGCACAAGCTACTCCGCCTCTCGGAAAAAATGCGAGAGGCACTTAGGGACGCGCTTGCTGATTCAAAATTATTTCTGATACAAGTATCAATCCCTACAAAAGAAGATGGAGCTTCATACCCCCAATGCCATATGGTACAACGGCAAGTACCATGCTTCACCTTCACTCTTGAAGACATGCTCCTCAAGGACAACCGACATGACAGACCCTTGTACTACATAGGTGATTGCTAAAATAAATGAAACAACCAATGAGTTTAAGAATGTACCGTGTAGCTTGTGGCTAACGGGTCGTGTCCACAAGGAGGGATGCGATGGAAGCTTTTCGATGAGTCGTTTAAAAACAAGGAATTTGTGTTCGTTTTTTAGGAAAAGAGAATGGAAGGAAAAGAGATGAAAAAGAGAAATTTCAACTTTCAGAAAAGGATTTGGAGAAGGTGATTTTAAAAAGCTTAAGAGTTATGATGTTGTTTTATAATAAGAAATCAAATCTGGGCTTACTATCTTACTACTCAATTGTTCATTCTTCTCTTAACATATTAAGTCCCTCAAGTTATCATTTGCAAAACTTAAAGTTGATTTTTTTAGAAAGCTTTAAGTAAAGCACATAAGATGCAGAAGAGTTGAGTCCTTTTTCTCCGAGAAAGAGTTGGAATCGGATATTAAAACATAAAGCGCGAAGAAGCAAGAATGAATTAAAAATGATTCACAAGAAGTTCAAGAAAGAATGGTGAATTCAACTATCCATACCCATCCTCATGTGCCTTCAAGAACACTTTCAAAAAGAAAGGCTTTTAAGGGAGGCATGCATATGAGTCATCGAGACTTTTTCTTTTAAAAACAGAAGAGAAGAAAACAAGAGAGAGTCGATAGCTAGCCCAGAAAACCTTTTAGTTATCCATGAAAAATAACAAAGCAAACATAAATATGCACAACATACCGAAACACGAGTGGAAGAAAAGGTGGCTTGCTTCTTGTATTGCTGTCACTTCAATCTTCGATTACAAGCTCTCAGTCCTCTCTCTCACAAGTTTTTAGACTGAACTACAAAGTAAACAACGAAATTACAACTTGTGTTCTAGCTAACAAAGAACCTAGATCCTAAGAAAATAAAAGTAAAATTTAATCCTAGTCTTCGCTGCCTTTTTCCTTGCTGAAAGAGGTATTTATAGCCAAAAACCTTGAAGATAGGATCCCGGGAAGGTTGGGGGAGCAAACGCTCCCCCAACAGAATTGGTTAGGCCGCGGAAACGCGGCTTGGGCCGCATTTTCGCGGCCTTGGTGTGGCCAGATAGCCACACCCAAGGGGAGAAGGCTCCTGGTTTGATGGGTGTCCCGTATCTCCTGCTGGTTTTCTGGTTTCTGCTCCCAATTGTTGACGAAACAGCCTTGATTCTTTGGCTTCAACCACTCGATTCATGGAGGATTTTTCTCAACATCTTGATTTGCCAAGATTTAGCCCAAATTTCTTCACTTTGAATTTATTCTGATTTAATTCAGAATTTGGGTGGGCTTTTGGGCTTGTTTCTCCTTTCTTCCTTTAAGCACTTAGGCCTACATTTAGCAAAGAAAAAAAACAACTTATTAAAAGAATTTATTAGCTAACAAGTGTGGTAAAGTGACTATATAAATGCAATGTATGTGACAAATCACACCCCCACACTTATCTTTTGCTCGCCCTCGAGCAAAACATCAGTCTAACTTGAATCAATTATTAGACCACTTTCGCAGGTCACTCGATTGCACTGAGCATGTGCAACAAGCCGTTAAACCTCTAGGTCACCCCTAGAGGACGAGTTTTGTCTCGTGAGGGTTTTCAGCAGATTACACCCACAAAATCCAAAAAAGAAAGAGAAAAAGGTTAGTATTTTCGAAAAGCACATTTTTTTTTTGGAAGGAGAAAATATTTGAAGTATATTTGTGAGAGTTTAAGTAATCTATAAGTTATAGGAATATCAAATTTATCATTCCTAAACTTAGTCTCTATTCAAAAACATGTCATCAATTAAAGTAAGGAGTCAAATTGTACTTCTCATCTAGTCTATTAATTTACTCTGAGTCGTATGCACCATCATGACTGTGAAGTTTACTAAGGGTTTTTCAACATTAACTCCTATGCCTTATATTTATGTTTTTTTTTGGTGAATTTTATTCCTCAATTTCATTAGGCTTTCTAATCTGCCCATGTAACGAGCATTCAGTCGGTGACACCCAAACCGGACAGTTTTAGGGCACCAGGTGAGAAAACACCCCTAAGGACTTAAACACTCGAGCAGATAAGGCCACGAAACCAAGGGTTTTATTTATACACTGTACCCTTTTTAGGCGTGAATATTTATGCTTCATGAGGCATAAATACCCAGCTTAATCAGAGGATACACAATGTACCCCTTTTAGGCGTGAATACTTATACTTCATGAGGCATAAATACCCAGCTTAATCAGAGGATACACTTCTTTTTTTTTTTCAGACTCATCTAATTATCTTTTGCATAAATACTAAGGCTTGCTTAGGCCAAAGCACCTAGCTAATCAATAATTAGACTTATTTTTTTTTCATATTTTTTTTTATAAGGCATAAGAGTCTCTGTTTTTAAACCCTAAGTGTGTAAGTGTATTTTGTGTGCATATGTCATCAAGGTAAATATCAAGACTAAATTACTTTCACAAATTTTCTTCCTGACCCTAAAAATCAAACAAGTTATCTTATTTCGACCAAGTGTAAGAAATCCTAATTATGATTCTCCTATTCCTTAAAATTGACTTAAATTCTTACAAAAAATCTATCAAAATACTGTCTACCCTTTTCAAAAAAAATTTTCTTTTTTTTTTTTCTTTTTTCTCTTTTTTTTTAAATTTTTTTTTATATCAGTCATGTTAGAACCCTCCCCCACACTTATCTCATGCATTGTCCCCAATGTATGAAAGAAATGTATAAGTGCATGAAATAAAATGAGAAGGAGGAAAGTTACCGATATATTGGGTCAAAAAGACCCATTACCGTTTCATCTACCGGCACCGATTCCAAGAAAGGTTTAAGGCGCTGACCATTTACCTTAAAGTCATTTCCATTCTTGGGGTCACTGATCTCAACTGCACCGTGTGGAAACACAGTTTTTATAATGAATGGCCCAGTCCATCATGATTTCAATTTTCCTGGAAAAAGATGAAGCCTAGAATTGTAGAGTAAGACTTTTTGTTCAGGGACAAAGGTTTTTCTTATGATGTGCTTGTCATGAAAAATCTTGACTCTATCTTTAGTGATCCTAGCATTTTCATAGGCCTCATTTCTCAATTCCTCCAATTTGGAAATTTGTAATTTCCGAAGGTCACCGGCCTTAGTCAAATCGAAATTCAATTGCTTGATTGCCCATAAGGCTCGGTGCTCTAACTCAACGGGTAAGTGACAAGGTTTGCCATAGACTAACCTATAGGGAGACATTCCTAGAATTGTCTTGAAAGCGGTCCTGTAGGCCCATAGAGCATCTACAAGTTTGATGGACCAATCTTTCCGGTTTTGGCTCACAGTTTTCTCCAATATAAGCTTGACTTGTCTATTTGAAACCTCAACTTGCCCACTGGTTTGAGGATGATATGGTGTGGACAACTTGTGAGTTATGGCGTACTTTCGCATAAGGGCTTCAAAAGATCTATTGCAAAAGTGAGTGCCATTATCACTGATGATAGCACGAGGTGTTCCGAAGCGGGAAAAATGTTCTCTTTCAAAAACTTTATGACAACTTTGTTATCATTAGTTTTACATGGAATGGCTTCTACCCACTTGGACACGTAATCCACAGCAACCAATATGTATTGGTTTCCAAATGAGTTAGGAAATGGACCCATAAAGTCGATGCCCCAAACATCAAAGAGTTCTATTTCTAGAATAGGGTTGAGGGGCATCATATTTCGGTGTGAAATTCTTCCTACCATTTGGCATCTAGGGCACTCTTGCAAAATTCATAGGCATCCTTGAACAGAGTGGGCCAATAAAACCCACTTTGTAGCACCTTTTCAGCAGTCTTGCGGGGACCAAAGTGTCCACCGCATGCAAGTTCGTGACAAAAGGACAGAACACTCCTAACCTCCTCATCGGGAATGCATCTCCTAATGATTTGGTCAGAACAGTACTTGAAAAGATACGGTTCCTCCCAAAAGAAATACCGGACTTGGGATAAGAACCGGTAAACATCATTTTTGGACCAATGAGACGGAGTTTGGTTTGTGACTAAGTAGTTCACTATATCAGCAAACCAAGGTTCCCTGGAGATAGCTAAGAGATGTTCATTAGGAAAATCCTCATTGATGGGTAATTCGTTACATGGAGAATTGGGAATTCGTGAGAGGTGGTCAGCAACGACATTTTCTACGTCTTTCTTATCTCGAATTTTGAGATCGAATTCTTGAAGAAGGAGAATCCAACGAATGAGTCGGGCCTTGGCATCCTTCTTCATCATGAGGTACCTAAGCGCAGAATGATCGGTGAAAACGGTAGTTTTGGACCCTAGTAGGTAGGGACGAAACTTCTCTAAGGCAAACACTACCGCCAAGAATTCCTTCTCGGTTGTAGTGTAGTTCAGTTGAGTGTCATTGAGAGTCCTACTAGAGTAGTAGATCACATGCTACTTGTTATCAATACGTTGTCCTAGGACAACGCCTATGGCAAAATCAGAAGCATCGCACATAATCTCAAACGGCTTAGACCAATCCGGTGCAGATATGATTGGTGCAGAAATCAGCTCTCTCTTAAGCTTCTCCCAAGAATTTATGCATTCAACATCGAAAGTGAATGACACATCTTTAGCTAACAGATTAGTCAAGGGCCTAACAATTTTACTAAAATCCTTGATAAATCTTCGATAGAAACCAGCGTGTCCTAAGAAAGATCTAAGGTCCTTGACGCATTTGGGCATGGGAAGCTTAGCAATAACCTCGATTTTTGCTCTATCCACTTCAATTCCTTTCTTGGATATTTCATGGCCCAAGACAATTCCATGTTTCACCATGAAGTGGCATTTCTCCCAGTTCAGTGTCAGATGTTTTTCAGCACAACGTTGGAGGACGAGTTCTAGATGGTGGAGACATTGAGTGAATGAATCTCCGTAGATGGAGAAATCATCCATGAAGATTTCTAAGAAGCGCTCTACCATATCAGAGAAAAGACTAAACATGCAACGTTGAAACATTGCTGGGGCATTGCATAAGCCGAAGGGCATTCGACGATAAGCAAATGTCCCAAATGGACAAGTAAACGTTGTCTTTTCTTGGTCCTCAGGAGCGATAGGGATCTGGTTATAGCCCGAGTAACCATCCAAAAAACAGTAGTACTCGTGACCCGCCAAACGTTCAAGCATTTGATCAATGAAGGGAAGTGGAAAATGGTCCTTACGAGTTGCAGCATTCAGTTTCCTATAGTCAATGCAAACTCGAATCTTCGTGGGAAGTCGAGTTTGAACCAACTCTTTGTTCTCGTTTTCCACTACGATGAAACCAGATTTCTTTGGGACCGCGTGGACAGGACTGACCCATTTACTATCCGAAATGGGATAAATTATCCCATTGTCTAAGAGTTTTATGATTTCAGCATGAACAGCCTCTTGCATTATAGGGTTTAACCTACGCTGCGGGTCTCTCTTGGGTGTGGCATCTTCATTGAGATGGATGCGGTGTTGAACGATGGTTGGACTTAATCCCTTGATATCATTCATAGTCCACCCGATGGCTTCCTTATGTTTTCTTAGAATTGCTTTCAAATCTTTTTCTTCCTCGTCATTTAAATGGGAGGCAATGATGACGGGAAAGGTCTCTTGTTCGCCTAGATAGGCGTACTTGAGATGCGTGGGAAGGGCTTTCAATTCTAAGGAAGAGGAAGGCTCACTAGAAGGACTAGTCAAATCTGTTGGCTCCATTGTTGGTGAAATCGGGTTTGAAGCCCAATTCACGGCAGAATCTACCACCTGATCAAGATTAAAGTTGTCAGACTCTAACTCGAAGTCAATTTCCATTTCTGATTCCAATTCTTCCCCGTGTTCGCTTGTCAAGTTATCAATTTGGTTGACCTCAAATGTTTGGTCCTCAATATCACGGGGTTGTTTTCCTAGATGAAAGACATTGACTTCTCTAGTAATGTCTCCAAAGGTTAACCTCATAGACCCATTCTTGCAATTGATGATGGCGTTAGCAGTGGCAAGGAATGGTCGACCTAGGATGACAGGAGTTTGAGCCCTACGATTGGAGTTGGAAACAGGTTGTGTCTCCAGAACTATGAAATCGACAGGGTATATGAACTCTCCTACCCGGATCAGGACATCATTAATTTTCCCTTTTGGAACTTTAACAGAACGGTCAGCCAGTTGGATGGTGACTCGAGTTGGACTAAGGTCACCCAACCCGAATTGTTGATAAACAGAGAATGGAAGCAAGTTGATACTTGCCCCCAGTCAAGAAGTGCACGACTAATCTCGGCTTGTCCTATTGTGCAGGCAATGGTAGGACTACCTGGATCTTTGTACTTGACAGGGATAGGACCCGATAATAGCTCACTAATATTAGTGGCTAAGAAGACCTTCTTTGGAACATTAGTTTTCTCTTCTTGGTGCACATGTCCTTAAGAAACTTAGCATAGGAAGGAACTTGTTGGATGGCATCAAGAAGTGGCACGTTTATCTTCACATGGTTAAACATCTCGATTATCTTGTCCATGTGAGGATTTTACTTGTTATTTTTCAGCCTATTAGGAAATGGTACTAATGACTGGTGCACCCGGCTGGCTGACTTGTCTTTTTCAGACTCGTCAGGATTGGAAGAAATTGGAGTAGATGAAGTGGAAGCTTGATTATGGTTGTGCTGAATTGGATTGGGTGGTGTTGACACTTGGTTATCAACTCTCTTTCCTGACCTCAATGTATGCACAACATTACATTGATTAAATGAAGGATCCTCAGCCAAATGAGCTTGCTGGGAATTCCTCGGATTGGTGACTGGTTGTTGACTGATTTTTCCTGCACAGAAAATAATGAATATTAGATTTAAGAATAGATCGTGCGAGGAATCAGTTCTAATCCGCGGTAGCAGGGCTATGCGGGTCGTGATCCTCAAGGAGGGACTGCGATAGAAGCGTTAAGCAAGTTATACTCTAAAAATTTATCTTTTTTAGTTATTTTGTTAGTCACGATGGTATTTACAATGAGTTGTGGTATTTACAATGGATCGAAGAAAAGAATATGGAGAGAGATGGATTTAATCTACAAAAAAGAAATAAAAAAGAAGAAAAGAAAACTTACTTGAGTTGGAGAAAATAAGTGAAAACCTAATACTTTCTACCGTTTTTCGGAGGCGTTGAACGTATGAACCTTGGGATCGAACTCAGTCCGTTGTCGCATTAGGTCATCAAGCCTTGGGCAAGCATGAGTTGATACGCCTCGAGGAGGAGAACATCGCCATGGAATATCGTTGGAACCCCGATCTTCGGTATACTTATGGTTCGGTAATCGCTTGCATGCTCATCACCAATCACAGAGATGAAAAGAGAAAAAGAAATAGAAAACAAGAATAAAAGTAAAACATAGAAATAAGAAACAAAACAAAATAATACCTTTATTGCTTTAATCCATGGCAGAGAAGAGAAGATACATCAGTGTCACCCTCAATATAATCATCTCTCTCTCTCTTTAAAATAAAAAGAAAAGAAAATCTAACTACAAAGGAAGAAACCCTAGAAAAAACCTAACTTTGGCCCTTGGCTCGCCTCTGGACACTCCGTACGTTGCACTTTGCAGAGATATTTATAGTGTAGAAGAGAGAAGAGTCCCGGACGAACTTGCCCACAAAAATTGGTATTCCATCTCATCTGTATTGCCGCGGATGCGCGGCTTTTGCCGCGCCTCCGCGGCAATCTGGTGGCAGATTGCCACGCGCTTTGGCGCGTGGCTTCTCCTGGTCCGTCCCTGTGGGCTTCTGCTTCTGGAATTTTAATCCTGGCCTTTTAAATCTGGATTTTCGAGGTAACTTGGTAATCAAGTTACCCTTAATCCAGATTTCTTCAAATCTTCCTCCCACGAATTTCCTCTTTATCTTGGCTTTTTATCCTTATCCCGCAGGTGTTTAGGGTTTGATAGAAGTCTATCCAACCCTAATTTCTGATATTTGCAACTTTTAGCCCTTGCATTTGCATTTTGACTCTTTGTATTTGCGCTTTTTCACCTGGGCTTCAAACATGGGCTTGGATCTGGGCTTTTGGGCTCTTTAGGCTTTATTTCTTTCTTTTTATTATTTCGAGGCCTGCACACAATAAATCACAAAATATTAATAATTGTGCAGAATTAAATGAATAAATATGAAAATGTGATGGTAAATATGATGATAAAAATGCACTTTTGACTACCAATCACACCCCCACACTTATCTTTTTGCTCGTCCTCGAGTAAAAACAAAGAAAAAGAAAAAGTTAATCTAACCTAACTCACTTTCGTAGGAATCACGATTGCACTTAGCACGTGCAACAAGCCGTTAAACCCCTAGGTTACCCTAGAGGACGAGTGTTGTCTCGTGAGGGTTTTCAGCGGATTGCACCCACAAAATCCATAAAAAGGAAAATATTTGAATTATTATTGAAGAGACTAAGTAGTCTATAAGTTTTAGGATCCTCATTTTTATTCATTCTTCAGACTTAGTCTTTATAAAGTAAATTGTTATCCATTTTAGGTAAGGATTAAAATTGAATTTCTAATATAGTCTTTTTCGTTACCAAAAGTCATACGCACCCTCGTGAATCTAGGAATTCCTTAACTTGAACTCTCATGCCTCTATATTATTTTTATAACATCATCTAATTTTCTTTCGTGTAAGTATCAAGGCTTCTTGAGGCCCTCATACCTAACTAATTGACTATTAGATGTGTTAATATAATTTTTTTTTTTTTGGCATGTATAACTCATCTAATTTTCTTTCGTATAAGTATCAAGGCTTCTTGAGGCCCTAATACCTAACTAATTGATTATTAGATGTGTTAGTACATATAAGTAATTTTTCCTTAGTTCCCTCGGACTTTCTAATCCACCCATGTAGCGAACTTAAAGTCGGTGGCTCCCAAACCGGTCGGCTTTAGGGCACCAAGTGAGAAAACACCCCGCGGACTCAAATTCGAGTGAACTAGGCCACAAAACTAAGGTTTTTTTTTTTTTTTTACACTCACCTTTAGGCGTGAATACTTATGCTTCTTGAGGCACATGTATCAGCTTAATTGGTGAATTATTTTTTTTTTTTTTTTTTATTATTATTTTTTTTATGAGGCACAAGGTCTTTGTCTTAGAATCCTAGATATGCATTAGGTATGCACATTTCATTAAGGTAAAAATCAAGACTAATTATTTATTCAATTTCTCTCCTATACCTAAAAATTAAACAATTTATTTATTTTGACCAAGTTTTTAGAAATCCTAATCATGATTTTCCTAATCCTTAAAACTAACTTAGATTTCTTTCAAAAAATAAGTCAAAATATTTCCTTTTTATAACAATTTTTTTAAATTTTTTTATTAGCAATTTTTTTTTTTTTAGTTTTTACCTATGTTAGTATGTTAGTAAAGCCCACCCCCACACTTATCTCATGCATTGTCCTCAATGTATGAAATGAATGCATATATGCATGAAAAAGAACAAGGGAAGGCAGAAAATTACCTTAGGGGGTGGTTCCGGTGGTGGTCTAATTGGGCCAAGCGTTGCTACCCAATCAAGATAATGTAGTAATTGGTGAAACCCACCAGAAATTTTTCGTCTATAACCCACTAAAATGTATGTGTAATCATTTTTTTAGAATTTTCACCCCATCAAATTTCCAAATTTCATAATAAATTTCAGAGTTAATTGTCTCAACCTCCTTGTCCCAAAATGGAGTATGAAAAGATGGAATGATTGACTTGGACATGGGAAGTACGGGAACGAATACTGACTCAGGGAAGAAGCTCAAATCAAGTAAGGGCTCAGGAGTCGGGCTAAGTTCGAGAAGTGGGTCCAAGTCAAAAAATTGAAACTCAAGTCCACAATCATCTTCCCACAATGGAATGTGACTCAATGGTGGTGATTCAAGTTCAGGAATGATAGATGTGGGAATCAAAACTGACTCTAAAATATTACCTAAGTCGGGTAACAAAACAGGAGTCAATAATGATTCAGGAATTTGAACTTGATCATAGATTTGAGAATCTAGGTCACATTCGAGTTCTAATTCGGGAAAGGAAAAACTTGCCAAATTATCAGAATTTGAAGTTTCGGCAAGTTCACAAGATGGTACTGAATTAGAAACTTGTTGTTCCAAGCAACTTGGTTCGTCGGCTCCAATCAAGTGGTCATCGATATCAGAATCAGCCGGCCGGTGTAAGCATTCCACCATCAAATCTATGTCATGATCACGGGCTAATTTAGCCTCAGTCATGGCAGCTAGCATCCCTTCATAGTCGATAGGTGGATCATATTCTGATTGGACTTGAAAATAGGACGGGTAATCGTGATAAATTTGTGAGTCGGTGGACTCACGTATCATCATGTCTAAAATTGATGGTGATTTTTGCTTGGACTCATTCCTACTCATCATTTCCAAGATAGATGGATTTCTATTCTGAATGGGTGGATCTGAGTATGAATTTTGGGAAGAATGTGGACTAGATGGATATGAAGGACAATTCGGTTGAGAATTAGACTCGGGGGACTCGAAACCCCATGAACTCTGTGACGAGTTGAAATTATTATGAAGATTATAGTCATGAGATGGAGTGTGTGGGTTATATTCATTCGGATAAGACCATTCCGGCACACTAGATTGGTCAAAGTTAGGGTATGCCGGGTTGGTAATATCCGAATAATAGTTAGGGGTGTAATATGGATTAAAATTGGAATTATTATTATATGCCATATCACACCAACACAAACAACACAAACAAATAAACAAACAAAAAGAAAAATTCTAACCTAAGTTAGGGTAGACCTATGACCTAGACGACTCCTAACTGGTTAGACTTTCCACGGGAGGTAGGGTGTAGACTTTGACCACAAGTTAATCAGCCAGGTCGGGGCAAGAATGGTGGGAGGTTTTCCGTCAAAGACGTTCCTTAATTAAATAACCACCACACTTCGGGCTTTCGGCCCTCAATCCCCTTCCTAGACACTGATTTGGCAGGAGTCAACTTCCAACACCGTTCCCCCTTAGGATAATCTCCTATTGAGTCCGAGATGTCCCTAGGGCCAACGTCTACTCAGTTTTAGTTAGGCTTGGGTTAGTGAGTGCTTGGGATATGATTTTTGGGCTAAGGAAGGGTGATGAAATCCCCACCTTATCTTGTTAATGGGTTATGCCCTTAAGATAAATTAGTGCAAGTGTACAAGATAAATAGATAAGAATCACTCAAAGCAGAAAATCAACCAAGAGATGAATCCTATTCTACATGCAATGCATACGTACCTTGCCTCCAGCACTCTTCAACAGTAAATAAAAATAATTGAAAAGACACGTGCCTAATATGCAAACGTCTAATCAACTTTTAACGATTACAACCAATTTTTTACTGTTGATAAAATTAGCAGGTATATGGTGAATAATACAGAAAGTTAAGTACTGCAGAAGCTGTATTTTGCAGAGCTGAAGAGCCTGCAGAAAATTGGTTAGGAGTCAACTCCTTTGTGCCGCGTTTGCGCGGCTTTTGCCGTGGGAACGCGGCACTCTGGAGGGATCCTGGGCTCTGCTTTCTTGAGCAGAGTCCCAGGTCCACTTATATGTCACTGCAGTTGCCAAAATATTGTTTCTTCACCTGTAACCTGCAACAGAAAAGAATAAAGAATAAGTTAATAATTAAAATTTTTTTTTTTTTTTAGAGATAACTTACCGTCCCTCCCCGGCAACGGCGCCAATTTGTTGACTGATTTTTCCTGCACAGAAAATAATGAATATTAGATTTAAGAATAGATCGTGCGAGGAATCAGTTCTAATCCGCGGTAGCAGGGCTATGCGGGTCGTGATCCTCAAGGAGGGACTGCGATAGAAGCGTTAAGCAAGTTATACTCTAAAAATTTATCTTTTTTAGTTATTTTGTTAGTCACGATGGTATTTACAATGAGTTGTGGTATTTACAATGGATCGAAGAAAAGAATATGGAGAGAGATGGATTTAATCTACAAAAAAGAAATAAAAAAGAAGAAAAGAAAACTTACTTGAGTTGGAGAAAATAAGTGAAAACCTAATACTTTCTACCGTTTTTCGGAGGCGTTGAACGTATGAACCTTGGGATCGAACTCAGTCCGTTGTCGCATTAGGTCATCAAGCCTTGGGCAAGCATGAGTTGATACGCCTCGAGGAGGAGAACATCGCCATGGAATATCGTTGGAACCCCGATCTTCGGTATACTTATGGTTCGGTAATCGCTTGCATGCTCATCACCAATCACAGAGATGAAAAGAGAAAAAGAAATAGAAAACAAGAATAAAAGTAAAACATAGAAATAAGAAACAAAACAAAATAATACCTTTATTGCTTTAATCCATGGCAGAGAAGAGAAGATACATCAGTGTCACCCTCAATATAATCATCTCTCTCTCTCTTTAAAATAAAAAGAAAAGAAAATCTAACTACAAAGGAAGAAACCCTAGAAAAAACCTAACTTTGGCCCTTGGCTCGCCTCTGGACACTCCGTACGTTGCACTTTGCAGAGATATTTATAGTGTAGAAGAGAGAAGAGTCCCGGACGAACTTGCCCACAAAAATTGGTATTCCATCTCATCTGTATTGCCGCGGATGCGCGGCTTTTGCCGCGCCTCCGCGGCAATCTGGTGGCAGATTGCCACGCGCTTTGGCGCGTGGCTTCTCCTGGTCCGTCCCTGTGGGCTTCTGCTTCTGGAATTTTAATCCTGGCCTTTTAAATCTGGATTTTCGAGGTAACTTGGTAATCAAGTTACCCTTAATCCAGATTTCTTCAAATCTTCCTCCCACGAATTTCCTCTTTATCTTGGCTTTTTATCCTTATCCCGCAGGTGTTTAGGGTTTGATAGAAGTCTATCCAACCCTAATTTCTGATATTTGCAACTTTTAGCCCTTGCATTTGCATTTTGACTCTTTGTATTTGCGCTTTTTCACCTGGGCTTCAAACATGGGCTTGGATCTGGGCTTTTGGGCTCTTTAGGCTTTATTTCTTTCTTTTTATTATTTCGAGGCCTACACACAATAAATCACAAAATATTAATAATTGTGCAGAATTAAATGAATAAATATGAAAATGTGATGGTAAATATGATGATAAAAATGCACTTTTGACTACCAATCACTGGTTGACTAGGCAGGGTACCCTTTTGTCTTTCATTTTGTGGGTTGGCTAGTTGACTCATTTGAACTTCTAGCCTCTGAATGGTTTGCATGAGAGAGTCTTGATTTTTCATATATCTCTCCATGTTTCTCTCAAAGTCAGTCATTCTTCTTTCCAATTGAGGATTCTGGAAGGAGGATTGTGGAGCTTGGTTAGGAAAGTTCTGTTGATAATTTGGAAAGCTTGGTGGATGGTTGGGAATTATTATGAAAATTGGAGAAGTTGGGTTGATGATTGGAAGAATTGTTACCATGATGGAAGTGGTTAGCATGATTGGATCGTAAATGGTCATTGTTGTTCTGGCTCCATGAGAAATTAGGGTGATTTCTCCAGCCGGGATTGTACGTTGGTGCGTAAGGATTATTGTTCGGCCTTGAAAAAGCCGCATTCATCGGTTCGTGATAGGATTGCTGAGCCTGAAACACTGGGCATTCCTCGAATACATGGTTCATGGCTTGACAGTAAGTGCAGCCCGGGGGTGGAAATTGGTTCGGGCTGACTTGATTGACTGGACTTGGTTCTTTCGTCTCTAGAGCTTCCAGTCTTCTAGCTAAATTAGCTAACTTAGCCTCATTAGCGATGGACGATTCTATGGAGTGGAGACCTCCTTTTGAAGAGATGGAGTTAGGAATCTTAGGGGTCTCACTCGCAGATTCCCATTGGATGGTTTTCTCAGCTAAATTTTCATACAAATCCCATCCCTCATCTTCATCTTTCTGCAAGAAACCCCCTTGACACATACTTTCTAAGAGGGTTTTGGTGGAATAGTCTAAACCGTCATAGAGAATTTGGTATTGTCGCCATTTCTCTATTCCATGGTGTGGACATTGGACAAGGAGGTCTTTGAAGCATTCAAAGTACCTCCAGAACGGTTCACTAGGCTCTTACTTGAATTGCATGATCGTCTTCCTAATGAGAGCGGTTTTATGGATAGGATAGAATTTCTTCAAGAAAACCTTGATGAAACCATCCCAGGATGTGATAGAACCAGCTACTAAGCTGTAGAGCCACTTTTTCGCTAGGTCCTTAAGTGCGAAAGGTATAAATCTCAACCTAATAGCATCATCTACAAGGTGTGGGAATTTCATCATAAGACATACTTCCTCAAATTCTCTTATGAAGAAGTAGGCATCTTCGGACTCTAGACCATGAAATTTGGGGAGTGTGTTGATGAATTGAGACTTGAGCTCGAAATTGTATTCACCAACCGATGGAAGTGAAATGCAAGATGAAAGTGAGGTCCTAATCGGGTAGAACCTATCCTGCAGTGATGTGGATTGAGCCATTACCGGATCTAATCTTGGTTCAAACTTGGGTGGTGATGTGTTTCTAGTCAACCTAGATGAATTGGGGTCTCTTGACCACACTTGCATACACAAATACAATCACAGTCACAACAAGTTCAAACAACAGTCAACAATAGAAATCAACCAAGCCTAGTCTAAGGTAACCTCGACCTAGACAACTCCTAACTGGTTGATTGTCCACAAGAGGTAGAATGTAGACCTTGACCACAAGCTAATCAGCCAGGTCAGGGCAAGATTGGTGGGAGGTTTTCCGTCAAAAGACGTTCCTTAATTAAATAACCACCAATCTTCGGGCTTTCGGCCCTCAATCCCCTTCCTTGACACTGATTTGACAGGGGTCAATTTCCAACACCTTCCCTCTTTAGGATAATCTCCTAGTGAGTTCGAGATGTCCCTAAGGCCAACGTCTATCAAATTTTAATTAGGCTTAGGTTGTGCGTGCTTGGAGATGGTTTGTGGGCTAAGGAAGGGTAATGACTTTCCCACCTTATCTTAATTTAGGTTTTGCCCTTAGAATTGATTCGTGCAAAGTGTGCAAGATATAGAAAGTAACATTCAAAAGCAAATATCACCCAAGAATGTTTCCTATGCTATATGCTATGCATACATACCTTGTCTCCAGCTCTCTTCAACAGTAAAGTAAAAGAATTGAAAAGACTTGTGCCTAGAATGCAAATGTCTAATCAATTTTTAACTTTCAACGAATATTTTTCTGTTGACTTAAAAACAGGGATGTTGGATAGAAACACTAGCACAAATATGACATATAAAAACTAAAGTTTTTGCGAGCAATATGTCCTGCAAAACAAAGTTTTTAGTAGTCCAATGAAATTTTCAGATTTTTGCAAAGCAATTTCTTGAAATTCTGTTTCCTACTTTCGAGAGTAGGGGCACAGAATTTGCAAGTCTTCTTGGCAAAGCTTGAATGCTAGTTCGTGATCTTTGAGGCCCTGAAACAATACACAAAACTTGTTAAAACAACTACACCGTTCCCTCCCCGGCAACGACGCCAAAAATTGATTGCTAAAATAAATGAAACAACCAATGAGTTTAAGAATGTACCGTGTAGCTTGTGGCTAACGGGTCGTGTCCACAAGGAGGGATGCGATGGAAGCTTTTCGATGAGTCATTTAAAAACAAGGAATTTGTGTTCGTTTTTTAGGAAAAAGAGAATGGAAGGAAAAGAGATGAAAAAGAGAAATTTCAACTTTCAGAAAAGGATTTGGAGAAGGTGATTTTAAAAAGCTTAAGAGTTGTGATGTTGTTTTATAATAAGAAATCAAATCTGGGCTTACTATCTTACTACTCAATTATTCATTCTTCTCTTAAAATATTAAGTCCCTCAAGTTATCATTTGCAAAACTTAAAGTTGATTTTTTTAGAAAGCTTTAAGTAAAGCACATAAGATGCAGAAGAGTTGAGTCCTTTTTCTCCGAGAAAGAGTTGGAATCGGATATTAAAACATAAAGCGTGAAGAAGCAAGAATGAATTAAAAACGATTCACAAGAAGTTCAAAAAAGAATGGTGAATTCAACTATCCATACCCATCCTCATGTGCCTTCAAGAACACTTTCAAAAAGAAAGGCTTTTAAGGGAGGCATGCATATGAGTCATCGAGACTTTTTCTTTTAAAAACAGAAGAGAAGAAAACAAGAGAGAGTCGATAGCTAGCCCATAAAACCTTTAGTTATCCATGGAAAATAACAAAGCAAACATAAATATGCACAACATACCGAAACACGAGTGGAAGAAAAGGTGGCTTGCTTCTTGTATTGCTGTCACTTCAATCTTCGATTACAAGCTCTCAGTCCTCTCTCTCACAAGTTTTTAGACTGAACTACAAAGTAAACAACGAAATTACAACTTGTGTTCTAGCTAACAAAGAACCTAGATCCTAAGAAAATAAAAGTAAAATTTAATCCTAGTCTTCGCTGCCTTTTTCCTTGCTGAAAGAGGTATTTATAGCCAAAAACCTTGAAGATATGATCCTGGGAAGGTTGGGGGAGCAAACGCTCCCCCAACAGAATTGGTTAGGCCGCGGAAACGTGGCTTAGGCCGCGTTTCCGCGGCCTTGGTGTGGCCAGATGGCCACACCCAAGGGGAGAGGGCTCCTGGTTTGATGGGTGTCCCGTATCTCCTGCTGGTTTTCTGGTTTCTGCTCCCGACTGTTGACGAAACAGCCTTGATTCTTTGGCTTCAACCACTCGATTCATGGAGGATTTTTCTCAACATCTTGATTTGCCAAGATTTAGCCCAAATTTCTTCACTTCGAATTTATTCTGATTTAATTCAGAATTTGGGTGGGCTTTTGGGCTTGTTTCTCCTTTCTTCCTTTAAGCACTTGGGCCTACATTTAGCAAAGAAAAAAAACTTATTAAAAGAATTTATTAGCTAACAAGTGTGGTAAAGTGACTATATAAATGCAATGTATGTGACAAATCAATAGGGTATATTGATCCACATACATTAAGAGAATATAAGTCAATCCGAGGTTTGCTCTAAGCATTATCCCCAAAAGACTTCTTTATTTTCTCGGCATCCTGCTGAGCAGAATGTTACCTACTATTACGACCATATATGGCTTTAACGCTGTGAGTAGTCACCCTCCGGGCAAGATCCATCTCCGGTGCCAAATTGGCGACTTGAAATCAGTAGTGACGTGCTACGTCATTGACGCTGACACATCTTAAAACCTCTTACTCGGACGGCCTTGGATTCATACTGTTGACACTTAAAAAAGACAAGATTCTCACTGGTCCAAACGATGTCTAAACTTGTTGACATTTACAAAAGACAAGGGACAGACAAGCTGAAGACCAGTTTTCACCCACCTCCAAGGGACAAGGAAGCGGTTTGGACTCCACTGATCCAGCAAGCAGAACAGTGAACCCGGATTGTTTCTAAACAGACCTCAGCAGGTCTAAAATGCTAGCATTTAGCATTACATTAGCCCAAGGAGATAGCCTCGTGTGAGAGGCTAACATCATCCAGAGCATCGCCAGGAAGCTAACTGACAGCTTCGCCGAAAAGCCTCTTTTCGGACTTCGCCAGGAATTGCCTCTAGCTCCGTTATGAGCTTCAAAGCGGGCAGCTCCGCCATCAGCCTGCTATGGTTAGCCTTTGACCAATCAAATCTCCTGATGAGATCAGATCTAAGCTAATCAAATCCAATCGGGATTCAAATATGGCAGGTGATTGCCGCAATCTCTTGACTCTCTTGAAACGAGTAAGAGGATTAGGGAAAATCCTTCAACGATATGGAAAGGATCATAACAAATCGGAAAGATCAACCGACTTGCCATTTTCTAGCTCCGCGGAAGCTATCCTAGCCTCGCAGCAAGGCTACTTGCCAGATTCAAACAGATTCGGTTCAATCTGTTTCCATATCTTCAAGGGGACGATTATACCCTTACTCTCCCTATAAATAACCCGCCATGGGTACAAGGAGGAAAAAAAAAAGAGAGGGGATCGCAGAGGAAGGAGCCATCAATCGCCTTCTGATCACGAGAATCGATCAATCAACTTCTTCAACCGAGGCTTCTTCATAACGCACCGTGCATTCTCGAATTCAGAGACCTTTTAGAGAATTGCTTTCTCTATCTAGGGTGCTGATGCCCTATCATCGTTCTTCTTCTCAAGGAATCTCCGGAACCAGGCGAGAAGGAATTCCTAATTGAAGGCGATTTTGAGAAGCAGCAAGAGGGTTCTACCAACCCTCTATTCTCTGATTCCCGGAACCAGGCGAGAAGGGAATCTCATCGCTCGCATCGTCAAAGGGACAAAGTGGTCGCGCGCTGACCAGACTCCTATCGGCACACTTCTCCAGAATCTCTGAGGAGATCTACTTGTAATCTTTTGAGAATACTTGTAATTTAGCTCCTCAAACTTTTATTTGTAAGTTTTCCCCTTTTGCAAATTAATGGAAAACAAGGTGGCGACTCCGCTGGGGAATGTATTCTCCTTTGCTGAGAATCAAGTGTCGCAATGCGACGAACAGACCTTCGGGTCTATCTCTGAATTCAGAAAAGCCGGTGCAGCCAGATCTTCTCTGGCTAAATCTTCAAGCAAAGTCTCTGCGGAGACGGAAAAGGTTCTCTGCAAACCTGCCGCAGTTCACTGGCGCAACAAGGAAACATGTCCGCAGCCCAGATCCTGCACTTTTGAGAACCTGGTTATCCAGATCGATCAAAGAAGATTTGAAGAAGTCCTCTCTGGGGGTGGCCTAACGCTTCGAGCACGGAAGCACGGGAAGGTCTTCATGACCAAGGTTTCAAATCAGAAACCAGAGGCAGAATTTTGCCAACACCCCACAGCCCCGCTTGTGGCTATTCAGGTTCCTTGCGAACCTATGCATCCTCTGCCAAAACGGATATGGAGGCCTAAACAGAGGTCCTCTGCTGAAGCTTCAGGCGTAGCCACGCCAAATCCGCGCCTCTCTTATGAAGAAAAAGGCAAGATGCCCGCCTGCGCCAACAATGCTGCCAACCATAAAGTCAAGACGGCGATCATACCGTCGCCTAGAGCAGCAATGCCTACTGCTAGCCCTGTCCTCACAAGC
This sequence comes from Agave tequilana, assembly GCA_038442645.1. Classification (NCBI taxonomy): domain Eukaryota; kingdom Viridiplantae; phylum Streptophyta; class Magnoliopsida; order Asparagales; family Asparagaceae; genus Agave; species Agave tequilana. The sequence continues at coordinate 65,763 of JAVJIF010006323.1, forward strand.
AAGGCTATTGTACCTCGGCGTACTCATCGGGTTTACAGCCGCGAGGCTAGAACCAGAGCACTATGCGGTGCTGATCCTTTCCGCAGGAATAAGGGGAACGATGCGTTGTCCCATATACCAGATTGTTCAGGCCCCTACAGGGCCGACCTGCGAGAATTCTTGGCGGACAAGCGGAGATTGAAGCATTTCCAGACTACTTCCTCCTGTCTTCGACGATGTGAATGCCAGTTGGTGATGGTCCATTCTATGCAGTGTCGGTTACGACCGACCCTCGCCACTTCTCCATACCGGCGATCAGTCTTTGATCGACTGTCTGCGCGCGTCCCGATGAGGCATCCCAAAAGGAGCGGGCCACCGGATCCAGCCTCTGCATCCGTCAACATGACCGGAAGGGGGCGAGAGCCGCGCCGAAGAAGTCAAGCCTCTGACGACACCCCTTTCGGCTCCCCAGATCCAGACTACTGCCCAGGCTTAGGTGAAGTCTTGGTGCGTGAAGAAGGTGTTTTTCGAAACACCAGGTCTAGGGTGGCAATACCCTATAACTATGAGCAGCCTTCTTCCTCAAAGACCCTGATCTCGCCACAGCCCAGACGATCACCCCAATCATCTGATGGAGAAGATGGAGACAGCGGGTATGCCTCTTCAGCAACAGTCAGTTCTATACGGACGGACAAAGCATCGGTCAATATGGCCGAGAACGCCAACGACGACCTTCGTCGGCGTTTGGAAGCTCAGGAGCAGACCTCTAGAACTCAGCAAGAGGCCCTGGACAATATCCAATAGATGCTAGCTCAGCTCCTCAACAACCGGGATGACGATACCGGGAGCAATCATGACGAGGAGGGACACCTCAGCAATGATCCGCCCAAGACGGAGAGATCAAAGGGAGGCTCTTCCCTGGATGCCGAAGTCCTTAAAGGCCTTCAAGCTCAAATTTCATCCCTGGCTCAGAAGGATGAATTGAAGAAAGTGGGGGTAGTCCGTCTTTACCCACTAGAATGGGATTCGGTGTCATATCCGCCAAAGTTCAAACCACCAACGTTGCATGCATATGATGGTAAGAGCTCGCCCAATCAGCACATCTACTATTTCCGGTCCCAGACCGGTAATGTTCTAAGCAACGACGCCATCATGGCTAGGTTGTTCATCGGCACCTTGAAAGGGGTGGCATTTGACTGGTTTCGCAGTCTCCCCCCAGGCTCTATCAATTCCTGGATCGACCTGGAAACTCGGTTCCTCTCTCGCTTCTATGAGGATGACACCGAAGTGACCATGGACAAGCTCCTTTCTACCGTGCAGAAGAAAGGCGAATCTGTCCGTGAATACATTGAGCGGTTCAGAAATCTATCTCTGATGTGCCCAGCAGGGATGCCTTTACCCATGCTCTTACAGACATGCAGACACAACTTCTTGGATCAAGTAGAAGTTCGCATGGGGGCTGTCAAAGCCCATACTTGGAAAGAATTGGTCGAACAAGCTGAGATAGCCGAGAAGTCGGCTAAGAAGTTCGAGCCGTCCGTCCCTAGAAGCAAATGGGGTGCGAACAACAAAGGGCGTAGCGATCTCCCACAGTCTTCCCAAGCTAAGGGGAAGGAAATTATGTCCGTCGAGCTGACCGGGGACATGCAGTCAAAGGCCAAGAAGAGCAGCTTCAACAATCAGGAGCCCAAGTTCCCTCCTAAACAGTACTCCTTCAGAGATGATCAGGTGGTCACGATATTCCATCTGCTCCATAAAGGGAATAAGATGAAGCTGCCAGATGCTCGGCGTCCTAATGAGATAGGGCGCACAAATGACCCCAAATACTGTCTTTATCATAGGATGGTCCATCATCCTACTGACAAGTGCTATGTCCTCAAGGACAGGATACAAGCCCTGATTGATGCCGGCGTCCTCACACTAAAGACGGAACAGAAGAAAGTCACTGCCAATATGGTGACTCTTGAGTTCGGCACTGCCCAGAAGGTCACAGTTCCTGACGGAACCTATCCAGCCCCGATGCCGCGGTTGGAAGTCAAGCATCCTCCAGCCATGACTCAAAACAACAAGGGCTTCGCCCCTTTGACATTAGAGACAGGGGAAGTTATATGGATACACCCCGACCTCGTCCAAGACATACAGCAGACGTCGAAGGACTCCAGCAAAAAGGGCAAGTCTTGCAATGTCGTCTCTGTTCTGCCAGACGATGGTAATCTTACTTCGGCTTCCCTCAGCGATTCTGAAGAAGAAAAGCATGCCTGTACAGCGCAGGCAGATGCGCCTCAACAGACGGGCACCCGGTCTGGAAAGTCATACCTAAGGCAGTATGACAAACCTACTGACGAGGTACCACAGCAAACAACGTCAGTACCAATGCCGACATCCGCTCCAGTCCTGACCAAAGGGAGGGAAAAACCTAAGGAGGTGCGATTCGACCAGGTGTTGAAGAAACCACCAAGCCAAGGGCTAGCCACGCCCTTTCGCTTTGATATATTGGCCCACTTAGCCAATATCCCGGCTCGTATCACAATACACGAGCTCCTTCGTCTCTCTAAAGAGACAAGAGAGGCATTCAGAGATGCGCTAGCCAACTCGGAGTCCCTTCTGATATGCATGCCCGAGGTTCCTGATGATGAGATGCGCCTTCCTGCTCAGAGTGCCATCACGCACAGTCAAAGGTACCTGCCATTACCTTCACGGCGGAAGATATGCTTCTCAAAGACAACAAGCATGATCGACCTCTGTACTATACCGGATATATCGGTTCAACATGCATTGAAAGGATACAAGTCGATCCGGGGTCTGCGCTCAGCATCATCCCCAAAAGGCTCCTCTACTTCCTCGGCATACCACTGTACAGGTTGTCTGCGACCACCACTACAATATACGGTTTTAACGCCGGGAGCAGCCATCCGCTTGGAAAGATTCGGCTTCGCTGCAGAATCGGAAGCCTGAAGTCAGAAGTGACATGCTATGTCATTGACGCGGACACATCATACAACCTGCTACTGGGACGACCATGGATCCATGCCAACTGGATCGTTCCTTCCACTCTCCATCAGTGCTTCAAGTATGTTGAGGATGATGCGACAGTACGAACTGTCTTCGCTGAGAAGCAGCCCTTCAAGGGGGTGGAAAACTATTTCACAGATGCTCTCCTATATCAAGAGGCTAGTGGAACGCCGGGAGAACCATTGCCAGACAGTGATGGAAGTGGCAATGAGGCGGATTCGGAATCCGAAATGGGCACGCCAGCCATTTTGATTGGCGAGCCAATAGTAGCATGCTTTAATGATCCCCGATGTAAGATCCCTTCTGATGAGGAAGGCGAATGGATAATTAATGATAATATTTCTTTTGATTATCCTGCGAGCATCGAGTCAATTAAATCCATCATGGATGGCTCTCTTCACATGCCCGTACATGAGCCAAGTTCGGCTACTACATCTGTGGAGGTTATAGAAGGGGCCACGCTGGTGATCCCTCCATCCAAACAAGGTCAGTTGCCGATAATCTTCGGTAGAACCCAGCCACGGAGACCTGCACCTACAGATTCAAGCTCGGACTCAGAAGCCCCACAGTTCTTCCATTATGCGCAACCGGCACGCCATATTATGGAGAAGATGGGATATGACTTAAAGCAGGCAGGCGGCCTGAACTTCGGAAAGGGAAGACGCGGTCTGATGCGTAATGCTGTCCCGAAAGGGAAACCTGCAAATTACTATGATAGTACACGCAGGGGGTTGGGTTATGTTACACCCACATCATCAGTAACGGTTCAAGTCAAAGACGACGAGCCAATTCCATCACAGTCAGACTCATCTGCCGAATGGGACTCTGACATCAGCATAGGAGGAATGTTCAACGGCCTCACTGTGAATATGACCTCGGGCAGTCAATTGGAACCTGCGGAAGCTGCTGATGAGGAACCTTGGGCCCAGCAATTAAGTCGCCAATGGGAAAAGCGGTTCGAGCTGCGCGAGCCACCTACCGAAGACAAGGTGATCCAAGTCAACTTGGGCAGTCAAGACCACCCCAAGCCTATTTTCGTAAGTGAAATCTTATCACTTATCGAAAAGGAAGAATTGATAATGCTCGTAAAAGAGTATATAGATGTCTTCGCCTGGAGCTATGAAGACATGCCTGGACTCGATCCACAGGTCGCTATGCACCGTCTAAACATCAAGCCCGACGTTAAGCCAGTCAAGCAACAACAACGTCGGTTCCGCCCAAACATCATGGAGGCTATTGAAGCCGAAGTTCATAAGCTCATTGCTTGTGGCTTCATCCGGGAGGAACAACATCCAGATTGGGTGGCTAACATAGTCCCCGTCCTCAAGAAGAATGGGAAAATACGGATCTGCATCGACTACCGTGACCTCAATACGGCCTGTCCCAAAGATGAATTCCCACTGCCCATCACTGATGTCATGATTGACAACACATGCGGGTTCGAGAGGATGTCTTTTACGGACGGCTTCTCAGGGTACAACCAGATCAAGATGTATCCCGACGACGAGAAGCATACTTCTTTCCGAACGCCTTTGGGGGTATACTGCTACACTGTAATGCCCTTCGGATTGAAGAACGCCGGGGCAACCTACCAGCGGGCAATGAGCATGATCTTCCGCGATCATCTCCGGAAGACGGTGGAGTGCTATGTTGACGACATTGCTGTCAAAAGTCGCCGCAAAGATGAACATCTTCGCGATCTGAGGACGATGTTCAATATAATGCGGGCTCATCAGTTGAAAATGAACCCGACGAAATCCTTCTTGGGAGTATCCAGCGGCAAATTCCTTGGGTTCATAATCACATCAAAAGGAATCCATCTAGACCCAGACAAAGTCAAAGCCATCCAGGACATGCATCCACCAAGGAACCTCAAAGAGCTCAGAGGCTTACAAGGCAGGTTAGCCTATATCAGAAGATTCATAGCAAATCTATCGGGCCGTTGCCAACCATTTACCCGACTAATGAAGAAGGGTACTGCCTTCATATGGGATCAAGCTTGTCAAGAAGCTTATGAAGACATTAAGAGGTATCTCACAAAACCTCCAGTCTTGGTGGCCCCTACATCAGGGAAACCATTCTTGCTTTATGTGAAAGCCCTGGATTATTCCCTCGGCGCCCTCCTCACTCAGAAGGACGACAGTGGCCATGAGCAGGCCATTTACTATCTGAGTAGAACTCTCATAGGAGCGGAATCTCGCTACAATCCTATTGAAAAAGAGTGTTTAGCTCTCGCTGTCCAGAAGACGCGACATTATTTGGTTGGCCAAACCATACATGTCATCTCCAGGGTGAACCCTTTACGTCTTCTCATGACGAAGCCAGGGTCGTTGAATTCAAGGTTGGCTAAATGGGCACTCCTGTTGTCTCAATACGACATGACCTTTACTCCTCAGAAGGCAGTTAAAGGCCAGGCCCTTGCAGAGTTCTTAGCTGCTCATCCAGTTCCAGAACATTCAAAACTTCACGAAGACATCCCTGATGAAGTCTTCGAGTCTAATGCAACCTCAGCAGAGGAAGTGTGGCAGATGTTCTTCGACGGAGCATCGCGGAAGGGCCCCAAAGGAAAGATTATTGCCGGAGTGGGGGTTGTGTTCATCTCCCCACAGGATCATATCCTTCCCAGGGCGTTCTCCTTGACAGAGTCATGCTCTAATAATGTAGCGGAATACAATGCTCTGCTCATTGGCCTCCAGCTCGCCCACGGAATGGGGGTACGCTATCTTGAAGCTTATGGCGATTCAAAGCTGATCATTAGCCAAGTAAAAGGCGAATATGAAGTCCGCCATGAGGACTTGGTGCCTTACTATCATACAGCCATCGAATTGGCTAGCTTATTTGAAGGCTTCTACATCGGGCATGTGTCTCGATCTCAGAATACCAAGGCGGATGCTCTCGCTGCACTAGCGACGACGCTAGCCTTACCGGCCGACACAGAGTATCACCTCACAGTCGCAGCCCGGCATCTCGTATGCTCCAAGTATATGCTAAAGATCCAAGAAGTCTATAATACCTCCGTGGATCTTGAGCCGAGGGATTGGCGCTTCCCTCTCATTGACTATGCTCTGCATGATCTGCTCCCGGATGATCCCAAAGAAGCGGCGTCCATCAGACGAAGGTCGCCCCGCTTCTACTATGATCCCGCTTTGAAGACACTTTACCGTCGTTCATATGATGGTGTCCTTCTCCGTTGCCTTTCTCATTCAGAGGCACAAGAAGTGCTTAAAGAAGCACATGATGGCATTTGCGGTGCTCACCAGCCGGGTCCAAAGCTTAAAGACAGGCTGCACAGACTTGGGTACTACTGGCCGACCATGATGGCCGATGCCACCCAGTATGCACGAAGGTGTAAGGCGTGCCAGGTCCATGCAGACTTCATACACCAACCTTCGGAGTTGCTCCACCCTACTGTTGCTTCATGGCCATTTGAAGCGTGGGGAACTGATGTCGTAGGGCCAATCAGTCCCTCTTCGGCAAGAGGTCACCGGTTTATCCTGGCAATAACCGATTACTTCTCAAAATGGGCAGAGGCCATACCATTGGCCGAAGTCAAAACCTCCCATCTGGTTAGCTTCATCAAACACCATGTCATCCATCGATTTGGTGTCCCCAGGCGGATCATCCATGACAATGGTCCTCAATTCATAAGCCAAGGATTCTATCGGTTCTGCGATAAATACCGAATACAGAACGTGGCTTCAACAACTTACAATCCTGCCGCCAATGGTTTAGCAGAAGCATTCAACAAGACAATCATCAAGCTGCTCAAGAAGTTCGTCTCCTCAAATAAGCGAGATTGGGACGAAAAGCTCGGTGAATGCCTTTGGGCCTACCGGACTACGGTGCGGACACCGACAGGCAATACGCCTTTTTCCCTGGTATATGGGTGCGAAGCAGTTATCCCATTGGAAATCCAGGTGCCATCATTACGGGTAGCCTTGACTACTAAGATGACATCAGAAGACAATGATCGCCTGCGTCTTCAAGATCTCGAAGCCCTAGACGAAAAGCGGCTACAAGCTCAGCAACACATCGAGCTATATCAGGCTCGGATGTCAAAAGCCTTCAATAAAAAGGTCAAGCAGAGAATCTTCCAGAAAGGAGACTTGGTCTTAGCCGTCAGACGACCGATGATTATGACGCACAAGACAAAAGGCAAATTTCAGCCTAAATGGGAAGGACCGTTTGTAATAGAGACAGTCTATTCAAACGGGGCATACCGCCTTATGAATGCAGGTGGCGACCTACTCATGATGCCGATCAATGGCAAATTCTTAAAGAAGTATTATCCTTAATCAAGAATCCTTCTCTCGATCAAGTTAACATTACACCTCTGATCGAGATCCGCGCGTCCGAAATGCGCACAAAGAGAGCCTTTCTCTTCCTCCAAGCAAGACTATACGGCCATGGATCAACTGGGACCTGGCCATGCACCAGTCACCCTAGAAGACAACCGAGGTTGTGCAGACATCAACCTGATAATCCGACATCCTTAACGATCAAGGATAGAGGAAAATGTTGGCCTCTAAGCCCAACATGAGTCCTCAACAACTCATCATGCTGAGGGGAATAGCATGGCTAGCCCAACCCGAACGGTAGTTGGTAAAGGCATATCAAACCCGTTGATAGCTGGGGGTTTGCTAAAAATCCTAAGGGACCTGCTCCCATTTGATTCCACCTCCAAAATAACCTACCAATTCTCATCCATAGAATGGTAGGACCACATATACTCCGCTGTTACGTTAACATTAAACCTATGACAGCAGTCCCCTCATTTCTCCTCGTGAAAATGAGACCTCCAAAATCACCTACCAATTCTCATCCATAGAATGGTAGGACCACATATATTCCGCTGTTATGTTAACATTAAACCTATGACAACGGTTCCCTCGTGAAAACGAGACCCCATCACCTATTGATTGAAGCTTGGTGGCTTCTCAACCAGTTACGTCATTGCGACCTCTGAACTGACAAATAGCCAAGTTTCATCTACCATTGAGCTTAGTGGCATCTCAATTGGTTATGTCATTGCGACCTCTGAACCAGCAGACAGCTAAGTCTCAATCCCGAGCCCTGTTGACATTTACAAAAGACAGGTCTCGATACTCGTTGACATTTACAAAAGACGAGTATCACCTATTGATTGAGCTTGGTGGCTTCTCAACCAGTTACGTCATTGCGACCTCTGAACTGGCAGATAGCCAAGTTTCATCTACCATTGAGCTTAGTGGCGTCTCAATTGGTTATGTCATTGCGACCTCTGAACCAGCAGACAGCTAAGTCTCAATCCCGAGCCCTGTTGACATTTACAAAAGACAGGTCTCGATACTCGTTGACATTTACAAAAGACGAGTATCACCTATTGATTGAAGCTTGGTGGCTTCTCAACCAGTTACGTCATTGCGACCTCTGAACTGACAGATAGCCAAGTTTCATCTACCATTGAGCTTAGTGGCGTCTCAATTGGTTATGTCATTGCGACCTCTGAACCAGCAGACAGCTAAGTCTCAATCCCGAGCCCTGTTGACATTTACAAAAGACAGGTCTCGATACTCGTTGACATTTACAAAAGACGAGTATCACCTATTGATTGAAGCTTGGTGGCTTCTCAACCAGTTACGTCATTGCGACCTCTGAATTGGCAGATAGCCAAGTTTCATCTACCATTGAGCTTAGTGGCGTCTCAATTGGTTATGTCATTGCGACCTCTGAACCAGCAGACAGCTAAGTCTCAATCCCGAGCCCTGTTGACATTTACAAAAGACAGGTCTCGATACTCGTTGACATTTACAAAAGACGAGTATCACCTATTGATTGAAGCTTGGTGGCTTCTCAACCAGTTACGTCATTGCGACCTCTGAACTGACAGATAGCCAAGCCTCATCTATTGATTGAAGCTTGGTGGCTTCTCAACCAGTTACGTCATTGCGACCTCTGAACTGACAGATAGCCAAGCCTCATCTATCATTGAGCTTAGTGGCGTCTCAATTGGTTATGTCATTGCGACCTCTGAACCAGCTGACAGCTAAGTCTCAATCTCGATGCTTGCTGACATTTACAAAAGGCAAGTATCTCCCTTCCTTTTAAGCCCCGCAAAGGGCTAACCTCGAGACTGGCAACGTCCCATTCGGTTATGTTACTGCAACTTCTGAACCAACAGACAGTCATGTCTCATTATCTAAACAACAGACGACAAAAGAAAAATTTTTTCTATTAATCCAGAAGGATGGGATACATGGAGGAAGCCTATAGGCGTACATGATAAGATCGGATCCGATCTTCGAGCGAAGCTAGCCGCGCCCTCCTGTCATCTTCAGCCTGGGCCAGCGCCTGTGATCTTAGCTTCGCCTCATCGAAGTCCACCGCCTGAGCCAGACGAGCCTCGGTCTCCGCCAAAGTCGCCTTCTGTGATGACTCCCGCTCCGCCAGTTCCTCACTTCGAGCCCTGAGCTGCTTAAGCCGCGCAGACTCTTCATGACGCATCTGTGTAGCCTTCGACAAGAGGAGATTTGCCTTTCGGATCATCTCTTCAGCCCTCTTAATCTTATCTTCAGCGTCAAGAAGAGCACTGTTGGAAGCATCAATTGCACTCCCAACCTCTGCTTCCTCTGCCTCCAAGGACCTCAAGTCAGAGGAGATAGCCTCAACAGCCTCTTGAGCAGCGAGCTGAGCCTCGCGCTTCTGGGCGACAAGACGTGCGAGCCGTTCATCAGCCAAAGACGCTGCGTCGGAACGATGGAAATGGCGCCATTCCTCCACGTCCTTCTCAAGGTCATCTACCAGGAGCTCCAGAGCAGTAGCTTGATGGTACCCCTCAAAGTCCCGAATACACTCAATGCCACGGGAGAGAACCATCTTCAGCTTCGAAAATGGCACAGGCGAGCCCTTCAAGACTAGACCAATAGTCTGCTCCAAACTATTATAGAAGCTGTCAACCAGATTACCGATAAAGTCATTCTCAGCTTCATCAACCCTTGAGACAACCTCGGAGCAATCTACCAACCTAGTCGACACCACCGCGGAAGAAGAAGCGGGAACATCGACTGCAGCAGGGCAAGCCAAAGGTGACCTCGGCGGAGTCCTCAGCGACACCAGCACGCCAGCCACCGCGGAGGTAGGACTGGCAACCACCTCCTGAGCAGCAGGCTCAACTACCAGCGTCGGGGAGGTAGGGCTCACAATCACCCTCAGTGCCGTATTCGGCAAAACAGTCTGCACCTCACTCGTTGATGTGACTGGAAGTGAGGGTACCTCCGGGACTGCCGCCTCTTCAACCTCAGGGCCCTCCGCTGATTTGGGCTGATAAAAAGGCAGGTCGCCATACAGCGCGTCTAACACAGCAGCGTCTGCCCCGGTCGAAGCGCTCATATCGCCCTTTGACCCTTCAGGAAAACCCTCCGCTTCTTTCGAAGCTGATGCACCTTGGGGACGGATGCCTGCAACAAAACCAAGGTCAAAAAGGAGACGCAACAAATAGGCGAGGATCATGAGATCTTAGTCATACCGAAGGCCGATGTCACCTCGTCAGCCGCATCGGAATCCAAGGGTCCCATCGGAAAGTTCTTACCAGACTCAACGCGGATAGCCGGCCCACTCGCCGATTCCTCCGCAGACCACCCGGCAGAGCTGGATGCCATAGGACTTCCTTTAGAAGTCCCAGCGCCCGAAGGGCCAATATCGGCCGCATCACCTCCAGACTCCTCCGAGCGAGCAAAGGAACCAGCTGCACTTCCATAAGTGAACAGGGGATCGTAGTGCTCCCCTTGCTCTCCAACTGCCTCAGCTCCTGCAACAAAAAGCAAATGATGAGTTATGTAAAGCGCGCTGAAGGCATATTAGATGGGGCCAATCTTACCAGTAGTCGGTTCAGCAACCGACGGCTCAGCCACTAATAGAGCAGCAGAAGGAGGCGCCGTAGGGAGTTCGCCCTCCACCACAATGGTAGGAGTTTGGCGACGGGGCTTCTTCGCCGACGACTTCCTACGGGATCCACTCCCACGCTTCCTTTTGAAGTGGACCTCAGAGTCCTCTTCCTCCACTTCTTCCACATGCTGTGGGGGAGCTGTCCCCATTACACCAGACCCGGCTTCATGAGCACCAGCTTTGTGGGCATCAGCCCTTGTCTCTGCCTCGAAGCGAGGGCTCCCCGCATCAGAAGCCTCGCTGTCATCTACAGCGATGAACTCCTCTATGCCAGGAACACGGACTCGTTTGCCCTCCTTCTTATCCAAAGCCTTCTGCCTCATCCGATGAGAAATCAACTTCACACCTGAACTATTGGCATTGAATCCAGGAGGCGTGGAATTCGAAGCTGCATACCATTGGCAGAAACACAGGGTCATCCATAGGCCGGGATCCCTCAACGGCGTGCGTAGCCACGCTCCAGTGTCATCCACGGTAAAGAACCGCCAAGCACGAGCCCCATCAATAAGGCTCCCCAGGAAAGCCAGGTCCGGATTGGGGTTGCCCACATACAACTGGTCATACCCAAATTGGCGGGCGAACCGGCTCGGGATGTAGGGCTCCATGTAGCAGGTATCCCCACTCCTGTACAGCAAATGCGAGGGCCGGATACAGACCAGCCACTCGAAAACACCCCGACTCATGGGAGATCGACCTGACTCCTCATCATGGAATTCCTCGTTGTATCCTGCACCCCGCAGGCGAGGAAAACAACGGAACAGGCTATAAGCGTCATAACGACGCACTAACTTACGGGCCTCGGCCACATAAGTTTTCTGCCACAGACAGCCTTCAAAACGACGGAGAAGCGCCGTTTGAACGCCCTGCGGTGGGTCTTCCCCAGCTCCAATCAAACTGGGGCAGTGCAAGGTGAACCACGCCATCAAGTAGGTGTACGGTAAACCTACCCTAGGATTGGGTCCGTCACAAGGTAGGACGGCACCCTTCCCTCGCCTTGACGCCATCGGCCTGCAGAAAGCCTCCGTCAGTACACGAAGGCCCCTCTGAATACAACATACCATGGCCGGGAGGAGACCCAGGCGGTGGCCATGGACCAAGCGGACGGCAGGCAGCAGCACATTCGGGTGGACAATGTCACCTGAAGAAGAAGGCACGACACACTTCTTTAACCAGATAGTTAAGAATCCGGCCAGCAACGCCTTGCGAGACATAGGCCAACGGGCCTGATGGTGAAAGCTCCGAAGAACATCACCCTTCTCGAAAGGACCATCATCTTCTATCACGACGATGTCCTTTTCAGCACGCACCTCCATCCTCGCCAAGATGTCTTCTCCAACAACGCCGCAATGAGCTGCCTCGGGCACACTAGTCATATCCGGGAACAAGTAGTTCCCCCAGCTCTTCAAGCTCTTCGAGCTACCCTTACCACCAGTGTGGATGCTGGAACAAATGTGCAGGTGGCACATCAATTCCCGATATGTCTCAAGCAAAGCAGGCTCTTGCTTCTCCAAGAGAGCCAACTCCGCCTCACACGGAAAATACTCTTCATATGGAAGAGACCCGAAGGGCAAAGCAGAGATCTCTCGCATCTCATGCAGGGCCATGCCCAATTCACCAACCGGGGTGAAGAAAGTCCCCGAGGCTGGGCAGTACAACTCAAGAATGGCGTAGAAGCACGCCACCTTCATCTCAATGCCGTAGCAGGTCGCCCTGACGGCCTCATAGAGGTTCAACCTCTCTAATTCCCCCTCAAAATGATTGAGGATATAATTGGTCAACTCCGCCCACCATGACCTAGGAGGGTGGACCCAACCAGGAGCCCTGAAATCTGTGGCGGGGTAGTTCCCGTCAGCTTCGCAGAACTGAGTGCCGAAGGTCGGCGCCGCAGCTGGATTCTCTCCTACTGGAAGGTCCCGCGACACCTTCCCAGGGTATAGCCCCATTATGCTACGAGGAGGGCCCGCCCTCGAATACCCGGTCTGGAAAGTCAACCTCCCGACACTTATAGACTCGGCATTTAGGCTCACGCCCCACGCCATCTTCCGAGCCCGAGTCACGCTCGCGAAAGAAGACAAAGCGAAATGCCGCTTAGTAGACGGGAGATAGAATCTCTCGCCATCCAACTGGAAGATCCACTGGCCTTCGCCGGCTTGCAGCTGGCGATCGGGATCAGGTGCAGCATCCCCGAACATGAAGTCAGGCTTTTTGTAAGCCTGACGGTCGATATCTTCAAACGGAGCCATAGTCAAAATGCTCCGCATGGCCTGCGGGCCACCGCTCTGAATGAGCGTATCCCGTACAAGGGAGCTCGGCTCACTGAACAAGGAAGCCTGCCCGATGAACTGCAAGCTGATGCTCCCGCCTGCTCGACTGGTTACGCCAAATAGACTGTTCTGGAGGCCGGAGGCGTAATGTACTGCAAAAACAAAAAAAAATGAACTATGATTAGTTCACCAATCAAATGGATGCGAAGACATAAAAATTCGCTAAGGCATAGCCTCGCCCAGTAAGCAGGAACAGCGGGATAATAGCTTTGATAAAAAGCTTCGCTTCACAGATAAGACTGCATCTTTGCAGGAAGTGGCATAGCCCTAAGGGCTGACGTCATCAAAAGGACGTTATGGTTAACAGTCACCCTTCGTGGCCACGACTGAAGGCACACGACCAATATCCTGTTCCTCAACAGGATGAAGATTGCCCAAGCAATGGCTTCCTATGGAAGCCCAAGAGAAGAACTATTCAGTTCTTACTTCCCTGGTGCAAGCAAAATAGGGAAGTTAAGGGGAACGAGTTCCCTGATAAGGACAGATCATATTCGATCGTCCTAATAGCCGAGTATCGACTCCAAAGGATGAAGACCACTCTCTAATCAGATTGGAGAGTCTCTTACCAGCGATCGGTCGCTCAATGAACGGAGGAGGAGGGCCCTCCGCTGCAGAAGTCGCTGCTTCCTTTCCCGCTCGTCTCTTGGGCGCCATTGAAGAATTACAGGAGTTTTTTTGAACTCTTGAAGAAGAAGAAAAGGAAGAAGAAGAGTCAAGTACTCTGGAAAATTCAAAGAGAAATGATGATTTTCTCTCAGCCCGATCGGGCTTTTATAGGCCAATCAGCGCCTAAATCGAAGCCTCAAAAAAGGGCACATGCCGCCGTTTCGAATTAATTCGAAACAGTGCCCGAAGCGCCTGAGACGCTTTCCCAAAAGCGACGGTTCAATCCCACTAAAGGGTTAACTCCGCACAAAAGCAAAGTGCGGACTTCGCGCAATCCTTCCAGGACTTAACCGAAAGGTTTGAATTAGCCCTCTAAAGAGGCGCTGACATGACAGCCTCGCGAAGATCATTCAAAGGAAGGGCTATGTCCTTAGCCCCGTGCGCAGTTTAGCCCAGCAATGGCCGAACTCTCAGTGAAGCAAGCAAAAAATCAAATGATCAGACAAAGAACTTTCATTGATTTAAAAGCAAGAGTACATTTGATATTACATCAAAGTTGTGTTTCATACAACACACCAAGTTGCCTAGCAAGGCCATTTGCATAAAAGGCATACAAGCGGTTTTATCTGCTTCCAGACCAGATCAACTGGACAAGAAAGGTCTTCCTCCTGCACAAGGCTGTAACCAGTTCTGCCACAAGGACACGGTCATTTTTCTCCACAAAATGGCAGATCTTACCAGGCCATTTTTGTTGAAGCCTGGCAATAAAAACCTATCGCCGCCAACACGATAGATCACGTATAATGGGAATCGGCAGTGATACCAGTGATCTAACAGGCGCGATGCCCACTTTCCCGAAGTGGATCGCCATCAAAGGCCACCAAAGTTGAAAGTCGGCAATGGTGCCGACAATCCCACAGGCGACGCCCATTATCTTGAAGCGGATCCTCTCCGATAAAGGCGGCGGCCAGCCTCACCTCAGATCGAATCATCTCGGATAAGAGGCTGCCAACAGCCCTTGGGACGGGCACTCGCTGCCCCGAATTGTTCCTCCTGCTTAAAAGTAAAGCTTCAACCGGGGAAGCATAAGGCAATTTCATGGTTTCTTCCATCAAGTTACCAGATTGCAGAGGACAAGCTCCACCTGCACAGCAACCATGGGCTGGCTCAGCAAGTCCCAAGTCCTGCCTGCGCAGCGGACTTAACAAGCAACAATCTTTCACCGATCAAGCCAAAATGATAGCTTCACAGAAAGCTATGATGAGATCCTTCTCTGCAGCAGCCAAGTGCAAGATGAGAATCAAGGGAAGCTAATCCCTGAAGCGAGCTGTCAAAGCTAAATCAAGGGAGAAGAGTTCCCTAAAAGCGGTGAAGTCTTTAAATGATCAAGACTTACTGGTCCTTGGCCGGTTAGACAACCAGAGTGGGTTTTCCCACTAATTCAGAGATCTGAGTATCTCTTTCAACCAAGAGAAGGGAAGAAGAAAGGCAAGGCACTTCTCTTCAGAGGACCTCAAGTGTCCTATTTATAGGCCCCATGGCCTGAGCGCAACCACCTCAAGCATGGAAGCACAAGCGCACTTAAGGCATTGATTGCGCCTTGATAACAGGGACGGTTCCCATTGGAACCGTACAAGGGAAGAAAACGTCTCCCTCATAAAAAGGCATTTATGGCGCCTTGAAGAAAGGGAGTATCCTCCCTTGGAAACGGGCGAATTGGAGAACATCTCTCTCGATTGGCGCAAAAGAAGGAATGATCCTCCTCGTAACCGCCCCATGGCAGTTGGCCTTGAAAAGGCAACAGGAGTTCCAAAGCGAACTTATTTCTTGAAAGCCCAGATGCGGAGCTACCCTGACGCGAAGCTACTCGCGAACCAGTGCAAACTCTTCGGCTGATCCATCCCAAAGCAGGATTGAAGGCGAAGCTGAACTCAACCATCATGGCGACGTTCATACTCCACATACCATCACAGCAGTTCAAAGTGTTTCGGAGTCTGAGCTATTGCAGACTCTCGAAAACTTTGAAGGGGGTCTTGTTGACACTTAAAAAAGACAAGATTCTCATTGGTCCGAACGATGTCTAAACTTGTTGACATTTACAAAAGACAAGGGACAGACAAGCTGAAGACCAGTTTTCACCCACCTCCAAGGGACAAGGAAGCGGTTTGGACTCCACTGATCCAGCAAGCAGAACAGTGAACCCGGATTGTTTCTAAACAGACCTCAGCAGGTCTAAAATGCTAGCATTTAGCATTACATTAGCCCAAGGAGATAGCCTCGTGTGAGAGGCTAACATCATCCAGAGCATCGCCAGGAAGCTAACTGACAGCTTCGCCGAAAAGCCTCTTTTCGGACTTCGCCAGGAATTGCCTCTAGCTCCGCTATGAGCTTCAAAGCGGGCAGCTCTGCCATCAGCCTGCTATGGTCAGCCTTTGACCAATCAAATCTCCTGATGAGATCAGATCTAAGCTAATCAAATCCAATCGGGATTCAAATATGGCAGGTGATTGCCGCAATCTCTTGACTCTCTTGAAACGAGTAAGAGGATTAGGGAAAATCCTTCAACGATATGGAAAGGATCATAACAAATCGGAAAGATCAACCGACTTGCCATTTTCTAGCTCCGCGGAAGCTATCCTAGCCTCGCAGCAAGGCTACTTGCCAGATTCAAACAGATTCGGTTCAATCTGTTTCCATATCTTCAAGGGGACGATTATACCCTTGCTCTCCCTATAAATAACCCGCCATGGGTACAAGGAGGAAAAAAAAAGAGAGGGGATCGCAGAGGAAGGAGCCATCAATCGCCTTCTGATCACGAGAATCGATCAATCAACTTCTTCAACCGAGGCTTCTTCATAACGCACCGTGCATTCTCGAATTCAGAGACCTTTTAGAGAATTGCTTTCTCTATCTAGGGTGCTGATGCCCTATCATCGTTCTTCTTCTCAAGGAATCTCCGGAACCAGGCGAGAAGGAATTCCTAATTGAAGGCGATTTTGAGAAGCAGCAAGAGGGTTCTACCAACCCTCTATTCTCTGATTCCCGGAACCAGGCGAGAAGGGAATCTCATCGCTCGCATCGTCAAAGGGACAAAGTGGTCGCGCGCTGACCAGACTCCTATCGGCACACTTCTCCAGAATCTCTGAGGAGATCTACTTGTAATCTTTTGAGAATACTTATAATTTAGCTCCTCAAACTTTTATTTGTAAGTTTTCCCCTTTTGCAAATTAATGGAAAACACATACCAACTGGATTGTGCCTTCCGCACTCCATCAATACTTTAAATATGTTGATGACAAGGTGATGGTCAGAACGATGTTCTTTGAAATGCAGCCGTTCAAAGGAGTGGAGAACTACTTCAATGATTCTCTACTTTACAAAAAGAATGATAAAGTAGTGGAAAAATCGTTGCCAAACGGCATCGATAGCAGCAAAAAAGCCAACTCAGAATCAGGAGATGATCCAAAAGTTTTTTTTGATGAAGAACCAATTATAGCATATCTTGATAATCCTGATTGTAATAAGTTTGCCGACAATGGTGACGAATAAGTCCTTAATGAAAATGCCAATTTCGACTATTCTTTATGTTGTGATGATGTAGATAGTCCTGTTGACATGAGTTCTCTACACATGCAACTACCAATGTCAACGATATGCATGCATATAGAGGAGAATGATAGATCTGTGTTTGTAATTCCACCTTCTAATTAGGACCAATCGCCAATCATATTTGGCAAAGTCTAACATTGGATTGCTGCATCCAATGATTCGGACGAAGACTTGGAGCCCCCATAATTCTTTCACGATGCACGGTCGGCACACCTATGATGAAAGAAAATGGGATATGACTTACGTTGTGGCGAAGGCTTGAATTTCGAAAAGGGCCGACGCATCCCTCTATAACCTTTCGTACCGGAAGGAAAGCCTGATAACTACTACGATCAGACTCATAGGGGGTTAGGGTACGTTACCCCGTCCATTCAATCTGATTCAGAATCTGAGAAATCTCTACCATCACATTCCTCAGACTCATCAGATTGGGAACCTGACATAAGTGTTGGCGATTCCCTTCAAGAAACTCTTTGCCAACATGACATCAGCTAGTCACGTGGAACGAGAAGAGGATATGGAGCCATTTGATACTGATCCATGGGCTCAACAACTTGATCTTCATTGGAAGAAGCGTTTTGAGAAACGCTACCCTCCTACAAAAGATAAAGTAATCCAAATCGATGTGGGTATTCAAACGCACCGGAAGCTCATTTTTATAAGCGAAAGTCTACCACTGACGGAGAAGCAATACCTTATATCTCTTATAAAAAATATATATAGACGTCTTTGCTTAGAGTTATGAAGACATGCCTGGTCTCGATCCTCGATGGCCATCATCGTCTCAACATCAAACGCATGCTAAGCCAGTCAAACAATAGTAATGATGGCTCCAACCTGACATCATGGAAGCAATCAAAGCTGAAGTTCAAAAACTTATCGAATGTGGCTTTATTCGAGAGGAATATCACTCAGACTGGATCGCTAACATTCTGCCCATCCTTAAAAAGAATAGAAAGATCTGAGTATGTATCGACTTTCATGATCTAATATAGCTTGTCCTAAGGATGAATTTTCGTGATGATTGACAGCACATGTGGTTTCGAAAGGACATCTTTTATGGATGACTTTTCAGGATACAATCAAATCAAGTTGTACCCAGATGATGAATATCATACCTCATTCCGAATGCCTTTAGGTGTGCTTTGTTATACGGTTATACCGTTTGGCTTAAAGAACACAGGTGCCACCTACCAACATGCAATGAGCACAATCTTCCTAGATCACTTACGAAAAACAGTGGAGTCTTATGTCAATGATATTGCAACCAAAAGTCGTAACAAGAACAACCATCTTCATCACTTGAGAACGATATCGATCTCATGTGGGCTCACTAGCTGTAGATGAACCCGACAAAGTCTTTTTTGAGAGTTTCAAGTGGCAAGTTCTTTGGATTCATTGTTACATCCAAAGGAAGTCATCTTGACCCCGACAAGATCAAAGTCATCCAAGATATGCAGCCTCTAAAGAATCTTAAAGAACTCAGAGGTCTATAAGGTAGGCTAGCCTATATCCGTAAATTCATTGTAAATCTCTCAGATCGTAATCAACCATTTACACAGCTAATGAAGAAGGTCGTATCTTTTGTCTAGGATGACACTTGTCAAAAGTCTTTTAGGAATACTAAAGAATACCTCACTAAGCCTTCGGTCTTGGCATCTCCTGTTTCTGGGAAACCATTCTTACTCTATGTAAGAGCCATAGACTATTCTTTAGATACTCTGTTCGCACAGAAGAATGATGAAGGTACCGAGAAAGCTATTTATTATCTCCGCAGAACCTTGATTGAGGCTGAAAGTCGCTACAAACCAGTCAAAAAGAAGTATCTTTCTCTTGTCTTCGTCATCCAGAAGACACAACATTACTTGGTCGGGCAGACCATTCATGTCATTTCTAGATCCTCTACAGATTCTTATGACAAAACCAAGTTCTCTGAACTCCAGCTTAGCAAATTGGGCCATACTGTTGTCCCAATATGACATGACCTTCGTATCCTAGAAGGCCATCAAGGGCCAAACCCTCGCAGATTTCTTAGTATCTCATCCAGTTCGAAGACTTCAAAGCTAAATGAAAATATCCCAGATGAAGTTGTCGAAGCCAACATGACTTCAAGCGATGATGTATGGCAAATGTTCTTTGATGGTGTGTCAAAAACAGACTCAAAGGGTAAGATTGTCACTGGAGTGGGGGGGTGATATTCGTCTCACCTGAGAATCACGTCCTTCCTCATGCATTCTCACTGACGGAACCTTTCTCCAACAATGTAGCTGAGTACAATGCCTTGCATATTGGTCTCTAGCTCGCTCAACAAATGGGGTACGATATCTTGAAGCTTTTGGTGACTCCAAATTGATCATCAACCAGATCAAGGGTGAATATGAGGTCCGTCATGAAGACCTGAAACCTTATCACCATACAGCTATTAAGTTGGTTGACTCGTTTGATGATTTCTACTTCAGTCATGTATCTCACCTTCAAAATATAAAGGCAGATGCTCTAGTTGCGCTAGCAGCTACATTGGCTTTACCCGCTAATACCACTTACCGACTTATAGTGGTCACACGTCATCTCTTCTATCCAAAGTATGGTTTAGAGGTTAGCGAAGTTCATACAACCTCGACAAAATTCGAACCAAGGGACTGACAATTTTCGATCATCGACTATGCCTTACACGGTATATTACCCGATGACCCCAGGGAAGTGGTTTCTATTCGACAAAGATCTACTCGGTTTTACTATGATGCGGTGGTAATGTAATGCCCCGATCCCACGGATATGGAGACGTTACTGCGATATATATATATATATATATACACGTAGGTCAAAAATACCCTCACTACGCTAAGCATCAGTACATGCAAGAATCAGAGTACGGAAGCACGTGGTGCATTATACATTCTAACATAAGAGTACAATTATAAAGTTATCACAGGATGTGACAAAATATTACAAGAATATTACATTACCGATAGGCGCAAATGCGAGAATACAAAGAGGTATACAATTATGAACTGTACAAAAGGCGATCACGAGTTACAGGGAAAACTTGAGAGCCGAGCAAGAGGCCTGGAAGGATGAAGCCCCAGACGGTCTGCCGATGATTCACGCATCCGCTGCGCATCTCTGATCAGCAACTAAGAGAATCCACAAATTTCAAACTCCGGGATCTGGACATGAGGATCCAGGGGAGTCAGAACTCCCAACGAGTGGTGTGGCGAATGCCGAATGCTAAGTGGCTTGCATAAATAAGCACGCGTGTATCGATAAATTTGAGTCAAAGAGCATGTATTAAAAATCATGTCATGAGCACATGCATATAGGAGCAGGTAAGGGATGGGAAGTAAAGCAGATAAGGCAACGCCAGCTATCTCCTAAACTAACATAAAATTGATAAAAACTGAATACGAGCAAAACTAATCGTACAAGTTTAGGTTATGGCTCCACAAGACTAGTACGTCGAAGGAATAATCCAAACATGAAAACCATCATCTATATACCTTTATCCCATGTTACCGTAATTCGAGCGCATACAATCGTTGCAAAATAACATAACGAATTGAATATTAGCGTCTTATTATAATTGAGGCCATCTAAGTTGTAGGTTTTCATATACATCCTATTCTATATACTTTCACTTACAACTTATAGAGCTAGTTATTTGAAAACTGATGGAGTTCGACGAATCATGTTTAGAATGAGTCCCATACATGCCTGGGATAATAGTTCAGGAGTATTCGGTGCTGAGTCAGAACGTATCGCAAGGTACTGAGACTTATTATATTCATGAATAGGAGTAGGGTATCACAAATCCCATAGAAATAGACCTAGGGCTTGTGCATACCTGGTAGGAATAAACAGGAGGAGTAGGGGTACCAGTACACCCCACGGTATCCCTGGTGGCCGCCAGGTGATCCCTCAGGAATGTGGCCACGTGTGACACGATATGACCACCATAAACATGAAATTAATCAGGACCCATCAGTTTCCCCAAAACTCGGTGCAATTTGTCTAATTTCTAATTTATTATGTAATTATCAATTTAAGGGAATAGCATGAGCGGGACATGATTAGGAATTCATGAGTAAATGAGTACATGCATAACAGGAATATAGGTCACTGTATATAATACAGGATAAAAAGTACAAGATTTCTGTAAATATGATAATCACAGGTCAGATGTTAACATGACAGGTGGAAGGTGATAAGTAATATCATAAAAGGGGCAGGTGTCAAGTAGTAGCATATCGGGTGTCAGGTGGTAATACATCAGATGTCAAGTGATACAGGCTGGTGTCAGGTAATAGCATGTGGATGTCAAGTAATAGCATGGCAAGTGTTAGCACATCAAGAGAAAACATGTCAAGTGATAGCATAACAGCCAAGCACAATCAAGCGGAGTTCAGCAGTATAGGAGCGAAACTACCGTACAATACTGACACTATCACGCTCGGCGTGGTTACCGCGCGGCACAGCTAAACGCACAAGGCGAGCGTATGAATGCTATATTGCCGCACGTGATGAAGCCGCGCTCACGGCATAACTATGCTTAGAGGGAGTTAGCATTAAAATGTTGTGCACTAGGCTCGCCTACCAGGCGGAGCTAAAATACCTAATGGTTTGAACGCACTCCTCTTTCGAGGAAGTTGGTGAAAGCCCGGGGGTTAGAGTACACTCAGGGTCTAAGCGCACTCTCAGTAGCTACCACGAAACTCATAAGGGTGCAAGACTTAAAACCAATTGGTTATCCATCCCGGGAGCGAGCAAAAACCCTCATCTATATACCTTTATCCCATGTCACCGTAATCCGAGCGCATACAACCCGAGTTGCAAAACAACACAACGAATTAAATATTAGTGTCTTATTATAATTGGGACCGTCTAAGTTGTAGGTTTTAATATGTGTCCCATTCCACATACTTCTTACTTACAACTTTAGAGCCAGTTATTTGAAAACTGATGGAGTTCGATGGAACCATGTTTAGAATGAGTCCCGTTCATGCCGGGGACAATGGTACAAGAGTATCTGGCGCTGAGCCAGAATGTACCGCTAGGTACCGAGACTTATTGTACTCCCGAATAGAAGTAAGGTATCGCAGATCTCATAAAAATATGCCTAGGACTTGTGCATACCCTGCAAGAATAAACAGGAGGAGTAGGGGTGCCAGTACACCCCACGGAATCCCTGGTGGCCACCAGGTGATCCCTCACGAATGTGGCCATGCGTGACACAATATGACCACCTTAAATATGAAATTATTTGGGATCCATCAACTTCCTCCAAACTTAGTGCAAGTTATCTTATTTATAATTTATTATGTAATTATCAATTTACAGGAATAGCAGGAGTGGGACATGTTCAAGAATTCAGGAGTACATGAGTACATGTATAACAAAAACACAAGTCACTGTTATAGAAAAGTAGGTATAGGATTACCATAAATGTGATAATCACAGGTCAGGTGTTAACATGACAGGTGGCAGGTGATATGTAATATCATAACAGGGGCAGGTGATAAGTAGTAGCATGTTAGGTGTCAGGTGGTAACACATCAGATGTCAAGTGATGCAGGCTGGTGTCAGGTAATAGCATGTAGCTGTCAGGTAATAGGATGGCAAGTGTTAGCACATCAAGAGAAAACATGTCAACAATCAACCGAAGCTTCAACAGTACTGGAGCGAAACTAGCGTATAACGCTATCATACTCGACGTGGTTACCGCTCACGGCATAGCTAAACGCACATGGCGAGGCGAACGTATGAACGCTATATTGCTGCACATGGCGAAGTCGTGCTTATGGCGTAACTACGCTCAGAAATGTTAGCATTAAAGCACTGTGCGCTTGGCTCGCCTACCAGGCGGAGCTAAAAGAACTGATGATCAGAACGCACTCCTCTTTCAAAGAAGTGGGTGAAAGCCTGAGGGCTAAAGTACGCTTGGGGTCTAAGCGTACTCTCGGTAGCTAACACGAAACCCGTAAGGGTGCAAGTCTTAAAACCAATTGGTAGCCATCCCGGGAGCGGGCAGAAGTCCAGAGTCGGAATAAGGGTACCTGCACGAGATGTTAGTACCACACGAACGTACATATAAACGTGAGAATATTTACGCTACCGTGAAGTGGTGAAGCCCAGAGGCTGAGTGAAAAGCCCGAAGGCTGATAGGGCGGGAAGGTCGAGTAAAAAGTTCGGAGGTCAAACGACCACGAAGGGTCGGCCACGCATAATATAAGGCAGAAATAGAACGCATCACGGGCATGATATATGAACATGAAATAAACTACCCTAATATAAACATTCATCACAGGTATAATACATGTACAATCATGGGCACTCGGCCACATACAAATATAGGGGCACAACCCAACACAAAATACAAATACAAATACAATCGAATGCTGAATAAAATACGTAGTCGACCCGGGGAACGCAATAAAAAGGCGAGGACACTCGCCTAAATCTCGAAAAACGCCGTCAAACTCTGAAAATCCCAAATTAACGCCTACGAGCTAAATTATATAAAATATATTAAAATATATTTATAGAGAGAATTAGGGAGAGAAGAGAGAGAGGAGAGCTCGAGAGAGAAAAAGATCTAGAGAGAAAGAGAGGGAGAGAGGAATGGGGGAGAGGGGAAGAGAGTGAGAGAGAGAGAGATGAGAAAGAGAGAGAGGGGGGAGAAGGGCCTGCTGCCTTTCCTATGCTCACCACTGAGCCTCAGGGGGCCCGCGGCCTGGCCATGGGCTAGGCAGAGCCGGGGGGCGCCGCCGGCCATTGGTGACTGGCGGTGGCACCAACCAATCTTTGGTAGAGTGGGAAAAGTGTTGGGGTTTTAGAATTTGATGATGGAGTAGAATGTGAAGGGGGAGAAATTGGAGGTGCTGGAAGGAGGAGGAGTATGGGAGTGGTTATGGGTGGATGAGGTGGTGGAAGTGGTGATGGTGGTGGTAGATTTAGGAATTTGGAGGTGATGATGGTTTTGATAAAGAAGAAGGTGAAGATGGTGTTGTTGGTGTTGGAGATTAAGGAGATGATGGGGGAGTAAGAAATGGAGAGAGGAGGAGAGGGGGTCGGATCCAGGCCACTGCCGGCCAAGGAAAGTCGCCAGAGGTGGTCAGCGCTGGGCCCAGGGTGGTCGTCGCCCAAGTGGAGAAGAGAGAGGGAGAGAGGAAAGAGAAGAAAAAGAAAAGAAAAAAGGAAAGAAAAATAAAAGAAAAGAAAAAAGAAAGAGCGAAGTGAAAGAGGTGCTGGGGGAGTTAATGAAGGGGGTGTAGGTTCGGCAGGTGAAGGGATGGAGGGAAGAAAAGGAAAAAAGAAAGAACGAAAGAAAGAAAGAAATGAAAGATTCTGAAAATAATAATATTATAATAATGTTAGGAAATATTGATTGTTCCAAAAAAATCCCCAAAAATACTCAGAGGTAAAAAACTTCACCCCGAGGAATAATATGAAATCAATTTTTAGAAATAAAATCTCATTTTAAAATTAAAAATCCTGTAATTTACAGGTGATACTAGTCGACCCCAAAACCGGTCGAACTTCGATAAATTCAGAAAAATATCTAAAAATGCATTAACATAGAAAATGTGATTCTAAGAAATAATATGAAAGCAAATTTAAAAATTTAACTCTATTTATAAATTAAAAATTTGAGAATCGATCGGCGGCACCGGTCTATACCGGTTTTGAAGATTTTGCAATTTAATTCAGAAAAATTTTAGAAAAACATAAAAATCTAAATTATTAGAAAATGATGTTTGAAACTGAAATAGATCAAATCTATCTACCAGAAAAATTAAATCAAATAATACACTAGGATAGAGTTCCCAGTTCAAACCAGGGCTGACTCCGAGCCCACGAATCTGAGTCCAATGCAAAACGATCACATAAACAATTATAAAATAAAAACAAATATGGAGAGTAAATAAAAAAAATATGATCAAAAATCTGAATACATATCTAAGTACGTATTTCGGGAATAGGGTGTTACAGGTAAAGACGTTATACCGTCGTCATATGACGGTATACTTTTTCGTTGTTTATCCAATTTGGAAGCACAAGAAATAATAAAAGAAGCTCACGATGGTATATGTGGAGCTCATCAATTAGATCCGAAGCTCAAGAAGGGATTGCACCGACTGGGCTATTATTGGCTGACTATGATCACTGACGCGGTCAAATACGCAAAAATGTGTAAGGTCTGTCAAATCTATACGGATTTTATATGCTAACCTCCAAAGCTAATCCATCCCACAATCACAGCATGGCCATTCAAAGCCTGGGGAATTGATGTAATAGGACCAATTAGTCTTCCATCAGCTAGAAGTTATTGGTTCATCCTTGCGGTAACTGACTACTTTTCAAAATGGGCAGAAGCTGTACTGCTCGCTGAAGTTAAAACGACTAACATTATTAACTTCATCGAACACCATATCATTAATTGATTTGGTGTCCCCCGAAGGATTATCCATGACAACGGTCCTCAATTTGCGAGCTAATCATTCTATCAGTTTTGTGATAAATATCGAATTCAGAATGTCGCCTCGATTGCATATAACTCCGCCGCCAATGGGTTAGCAGAAGCATTCGACAAGATAATCATCAAGCTCCTCAAAAAGTTTATCTACGCAAGCAAGAGATTGGAATGAGAAGCTCAGTGAATGTCTTTAGGATTATCGAACGACGGTCCAAACCTCTGTTGAAGCCTACTACAAAGTTGAACAAATTTTGATGATGGACAAGCACTTATGATTACTCAACCTCAATTGAAGCCAGTTGAAGCTTATGGGTATTTTTGGATATATTTTGTGTATTTTTAGAATATTGTGAAAAGCCTTGAATACTTACACAAAATTCCCTTCCAAGTCGACTTGACCTTCTAATATAGTCGACTATCCATTATATAGTCGACTTTCCAAAAACCCCTAGTCGACTAGATCTTTCCAAAATAATAACCCAAGTCTCTGTTTGTTCTCTGTCATGAAAGTTAGTCGACTTGTCTTCCATATATAGTCGACTAACAGATACCCTAGTCGACTATACAATTTCTCAAGTCGACTAATAACCTATACAAAAATTTCCTAACTCTCTGTTTCTGTCTGACATGAAAGTTAGTCGACTTACCCTATATCTATAGTCGACTAACACTTACCTAGTCGACTAACAGTGCTATATAGTCGACTACATTCAGTTTTTCCAGAAACTTAGTATGTGTATCAGTCAATTGATAGTCGACTTACCCCTTGTTGTAGTCGACTAATCAGTGGAAATTTTGTTCTGATAGTCGACTAATGTCCTGTTCAAGTCGACTAATATCAGTTGACAACTGCTGTGCAGTTGGTGAATTCTGGTGCGTTTATCAACGTTTCAAAATTCAAATTTGGCCTGATAACTACCCTAACTTACTATGGATTTCACCTATAAATAGGGGTATTGTCCTAGGGTCAAATCACCAATTCAAATCCAAAGTTTTCAGCCTAAAACTCTCTCCAAAAATTCTATTTTCTGAAAACCTGTTTCACTTTCAGTTTTCTTTACCAAATTCCAAATTCAATTGTGAAGATTTCTAAAATTCCTCCTATAAGAAACATTGTCCACAAGCACATTCAAATTCAAGGCTTATAGGATCATTGTAATCATTCAAAGAAGATTATTTTGTACAAGGGCATCTTCTTGGGAGTAGAAGAAAGTTGTACAAGGCGTTTGTTCTCTTGGTGTAAAGAGGAGTTGTGCACATTTGGCAAAGGGCGTTTGTCAAGTGGTGTACAAGGTATTGGTTGTGGGTGTACACAAATCAGGAAAGGAAAATCTTAAGCGGTTTGCTTGGGGACTGGATGTAGGTCACAAGGACCGAACCAGGATAACTCTCTTGTCTTTGCGTTTGAATTTTCTGAGATTTGATTTCCTTTTTGCAAGTTACCTCTTTGATTAACGATTAATCTTTCTTGTTTTAGTGTTATGTTGACTTGTGTATTTTAGATCATTATTGCCAACAGAGATAGTTCCGCATTTATCAATTTCTCGGGGACCAACAACCTCAACAGGCAATATTCCTTTTTCTCTGGTATTTGGGTGTGAAGCAGTCATACCCATAGAGATTCAGATACCATCACTACGTGTTGCTCTGGTAACCAAGATGACTGATGACCATCAGTTATGTCTTCAAGAGCTTGAAGCACTAGACGAGAAGCAGTTACAGGGTCAATAACGTATTGAGCTTTATCAGGCTCGAATCTCAAAGGCCTTCAATAAAAAGGTCAAAGTGAGAATTTTTCAGAAAAGAGATTTGGTCTTAGCTGTCAGATTACCTATGGTCATGATACATAAGTTCAAAGCTAAAAATAATCCAAATGGGAAGGACCATTTATAGTAGAGACAGTCTACTCAAATGGAGCATACTGCCTGTCAAATCCGAATGGCGACATGCTTATGATGCCGATCAATGGTAAATTCTTGAAGAAATCTTATCTATGATCAAGTTAACACTACATCTATGATCATTAAGTGTCCCCTCGAAGTCAAGTCGATTAAACATCAGGAGACAATGCTGCATGGTGTCAACATTGAAGAATCAAAAAAGATTCCATGAGAAATGTTAGTTTCTAACCGACATCCCCACGGAATTATAGAACGATCATATGCCTCTAACAGCCAAGGATAAGGGGAATAGTTGGATTTTAAGCCCAATAAAAAGTCCTCGACAGCTTATCATGCTAGGAGGAATAGCTTGACTAGCCTAACTCAAATGGTAGTTGGTAAAGGCATACCAAACTCGTTGATAGCTGAGAATTTGCTAAAAATTCAAAGAGATCGGATCCTGCTTTTCCTACTAAACTCCCCTATCAATTCTCATCCATGGAATGGTAGGACCATAAAAGGTTGTATTTATTTCCTTAATGATATAAATCGCAAATTAGAACCATCATGCTTAAAGCTCACGCCTCTGATAGTAAAACTTTTTTAGTATCCCTGGTGGATTAGCGGATCAAACTCCACTTGCCATTTTTTTTCAATAGAATGATAGGTCCACTCAAATTGCTGGTATGTTTAAACACCTCTAACAGTAAATAAATCCTTATCGAATTAACATTACACCTCTGACAAGTTGCTTTTTCAAATTTCCAAGCGGAGAAGTTGTCACAATCACTTCGAACAAAATCTCCTTATAATTCTCCAGCAAGAACTTTGGTTGTTACATTAATGATTACCTCTGACAATTTTTTAGAAAATAATCATTTCCCTATTGAATCCTCATAGAGTTTTTTATGTCACGTTGACGACTATCTCTGACATCTTAGAGAATGTTAAACTCTCTATAATCTCTCATGGGATTTATTTCTAACTTCCTAGTAAGTTTTTAATAGATTTCCCTCAGAGTCTATTATTATTACACTTTTCAGTCCCCCAGTGGACTTTTCAATTATCACGTTAACATTATACTTCTGACAAATTCTTCTAAAAATTTTCCAAGGAAGCGTTAATTTTTCCACAAAGTTAATAATCAATTCACATTCCACAGTGAAATAACTCTTTTTGTTGTCACGTCCAGTTTACCACATCTGAACGGTAAAATTCTGAGCTTGGTGGCTTTTCCATTGGTCATGTCCACATTGCCCCTGAACTGACAGATAATTAAATCTTATCTTTTAGTCCGGTAGGGACTATTCTTTCTTTGTCATCATGTCCAGTTCATCACCTCTGAATGGCAGAGCTCTGAGTCTAGTAACTCCTAATCGGTTATGTCCAGTTTATTACCTTTGAACCCACGGATGCCTACATCTCTTTCCTTTGATGGTACTCAGTCTGTCATGTCCAGTTTATCACCTCTAAATAGACAAGTCCATAACCTTATTCTCTTTTCTCCTTCAGGACTGGGAGTTCTTACTGTCAAGTTAATACGACTACCTCTGAACAACGAATTGCGATCCTGATATTTTTTAGTTAGTTATGTCCAGTTCATCAACTCTGAACCAACGGGCGCCCAGATCCAATTTACCCTTGCAGTTCCCAGTGTGCTAGCTGCTAAGTTAATACGACTACTTTTGGTAGCGGATTCAGAATTTATGTGTCTCAGTCTATCATGTCTAGTTTTTCACCTCTGCATAGACGGGTCCCTAAAATTAGGTTTACCTTCATTTTATCGTCATGTCCAGTTCGTGACCTCTGAATGACAATATTCTAAGCTTGGTGGCTTCTCAATCGGTCATGTCCAGTCCATCATCTCTGAACCGACAGATAGCCAGTCTCACCCTTTTCGTTTACTGTTATGTCTAATTCGTCACCTCTGAACAGTAAATACTCCAAGTGTACCTCTAATCGGTTATGTCTAGTTTATCACCTCTGAACTAATGATTATCCAATCTTACCTTTATTTGTCGTTATGTCTATTTTGTCACCTCTAAATGACAAAATTTCGTGTCTGGTAATTCCTAATCAGTTATGTTCAGTTCGTCACCTCTGAACTGACGGATGTCCAGATCTAATCTTTTTGGTCCAATAAGGACTCTTTCTTCACTATTATGTCTAGTTCGTCACCTCTGAACAACGAGCCTTTTTAGTGATTCCCAATAGATTCCTAAATCTACCCTCTTGTAATCCCCAGTGGATTCTTATATTTGACTGATTTTATCATATTCTTAATCTCTAAATAATTTCAGTGATATCTATAATTTCTTCGGAAATTCAACTTGGTAAATTTTCACCTTTTAGTTCTTTCAAACAACTTGTATACTAAGTTTTCTTTTACAGGGGACTTATATTATCTATGGGTAATTACATAAGCAAATAAGGAAGAAGACATTGAGAAGAGCAAATGAGTCAAAAGTTAATACTTTATTAATTCAAAAAGAAGAGATCATCAAAGATACATTAAACTTATCTTTCATATGATATGAGTTTATTCTCAAAGGAAGACAATTTTTGTTTCCTATTCTCTTCAGCCTTAGCGAAAGCTTGTGACTTTAGATCTTCTTGGTTTAAAGCTGCCAGTTGAGCCAAGCGAGCCTGTGTCTCAGCTATCACCGCCTTCTTCTCTGCTTCAAGCTTAAGGACTTGATCACTTTGGGCACTCAACTATTCTAACCGAGCAGTTTCCTCCGCACGCACCGACCCAGCTTCAGATATGATAAAGTTGGCCCTCCTTATCATCGCCTCTGGCTTTTCAAGCTGTTCATTGGCATCAACAAGTACATTGTTAGATGTATTTATTGCATCAACAATCTTTATCTTTTCAACCTTCAAAGATTTCAACTCCTGAGACTTTACCTCCAATTCCTTTTGCTCCTCTGCGTAAGTCTTCTGCATGTGTTCAGAGAGATGCTTGACTTCCTCTTCAACAAAAGGAGTCAGATCTGAGCCGTTCAGGTGACAGCACTTGCCCACTTCTTTCTCAAGATCCTCCACTATTAGCACCAGGGAGGCAGCTTGATCAGTTCCCCAAAAATCCCTAATGGTCTCTATATTCTGAGTGAGGACCACCTTCAAAAAACTCAAGTGGACTGGTCGAACCCTTCAACACCAAAGAGATGCATCGCTTCAGACTCTTGTAGAAGGTGTCGATCATCTTCCCCATGAACTCCTTCTCTACTTCTATCACTCTAGGAAAGCGAGTAAGCTTTGAAGGAGAAGTCTCTGGGAGTTTCGTGGTCATAATCGTTGAAGGTGTCACGTGGGTAACCGTCAATGGAACAGAGGAAACAGATGGTAGCTGCAGAGGAGTCTTCATGGAGACAAGCGTGTTTGCTACCAGAGAAGAAGGGCTGGTGATCATTAAATCCGGATCAATAACCAGAATTGGAATCTTGAATTGATAACCAATTGCAAGCCGAAAGTATCTGGAGCTGAAGATGTGGCAAGAATGAAAACCGGCCCACCGGTGGACTCAAGCTGAAGCCCGATCTACTCCATAATTGGTGTGGTAGAAGGTGCAGACTTTGTCTCGTCAATCACAATCAAGTCCAAAATGACCGGAGCAGTTGCTTCCTCCTATGGTGACCCCGTGACTAGAGCAGTCAATGATAAGGTTTCTGCAAAAGCTCTGGGATTAAAGACAACATATAAAAATTGATGGTTAGACTCTTATTATGATCATTACCTAAGGGAGCTGAGGTGCCAGCAGTGACAACCTCAGTACAACTTATTATAGCAAGAACGGTCTTGGTATGGGAAGTATCCTCAACAGCAGCAGTGTCAGTTGAAGATACCTCGATGGTATGGACTACATGGGAATCCATCTTACTACCGGTCACATCTTGTGGTACACTTTCAAAGCGTGTCACACCCTCGACAATAGTGGTCTTAACAAGAGCCTTCCTAATAGCTGGTTCCTCGGCAGGTGGCTCGATGATTGGTCTTCCTTCTCCAGGGACCTTTAGAATCTCCACGTCTTCAGATTCATATCCCTGAGTAGCGACCTTACCCTTTCCAGAAATAGTAGCACCCCCACCAGAAGGCCCAACATCCAGCTTTTGATCTCCAAGGCCGTCGGAGACAAAGTAGGTCGCTTCATCCCCCTCCTTATAAGTGAAGTGATCGTCGAGTTTTTCTCCTCCTCCACCTAGGGTTTCCTTGCCTGTATCCGAGATTAAGAAACAAAGCAATTAATCATGAAAGTCAAAAAGGGATGAAGGAAAATGATATGAAGAAAATCAAGCTTATTGGGAACCTGAGCAGGCTCCATCGGAGTCTCTTTTGACTAGGCAATCTGATGATTAAAGGAGACCGGACTTCCGCAACTGACTCACTCGCTGCAACAATGGAAGCAATTTGAGTGTTTCGGCGAGCCTTCTTCACCACTTGCTTCTTGCGAGGCTTATTTTGGCTAGGCTCTTTACGAACAAGCTCCCTGGGCTCCAATTCTTTCCGCTTTCACTTGAAGTAGATATCAGGATCTTCTTTCTCTTCCTTTTCTTCAAGAAGAGCTTTGCCTGTCCCACTGATAGTTTCCTGAGCAGCTTCGTCACCACCAACATCTTTAAAATGGGGACTCTCAGTATCTGAAGCTTCACTACCAACTTCAGCCAAGAATTCAGGGAGGCCTAGAACCCAACTCGCTTTCCTTGGTCTTGCTCCAGCGCTTTTTGCTTCAATCATTTGAAAATAAGCTTGGTCCTCAATGAGTTGATATTGAAGCCTGACGAGTTGGAATTGGAAGTTCTATACCACTGGCAGAACCCTAACGAGGTCAATAGACTAGGAGTAATGTATGGCATGCAAAATCGGGCCTCGGTGCAGCCAATGATGAAGTATCTCCAGGCTCTGGCACCATCTATTAAGCTTCCTATAAATACCAGGTGAGGATTGGGATTACCAACATAGAGCTGGTCATATCCAAATTGGCAAGCGAAACGGTTGGGTACATGCGGCTCCAGATAGCATATATCTCCACATCGATATACTAAGTGAGATGGTCTGATACTGATCAGCCACTTGCATACGCCTTGCCCAAGTGAAGATCTGTCGTCTCTGATATCAAGAAACTATTCATAGTATCCAGCACCGAGAATGGAAGGAAGCATCGGTAGAGGTTGTACGCGTCATAGCGACGTATCAACTTCCGTACCCTAGCTATATAACACCGCTCCCATTGTGACTTCTTGAACCGGCAGAGATGCGCAAAACATATACCTTCTAGCGGCTCTTCTCTGGCTGAATGATGATGGAATAGTGCAATGTAAACCATGCCATCAGATATGTGTAGGGCATCTCCACCCTAGGGCAAGGTCCATCGCAAGGAAGAACCTTCCTCTTACCCCTCTTGGTAGCCGGCGGTCTACAAAAAGCTTTTGTCAATGCCTGAAGAACTCATTGGATGCAACAGACTATGGCAGGAAGCAATCTAAGGAGTTTGCTATGAGCAAGCTGGACAGCAGAAAAAGCACCTTTGATAAGATTCTGTCATCTGGAGGTGACAGAACTACACACTTCTTCAGCCAAACTAATAGAAAACTAGGAAGAAGAGCTTTTTTGGACATAGGGTGGTTCTCCTGGCGGTGGAAACTCTTGAACCTATCGCACGTCATCTTCATCTAAGATGATCTCTTCATGTCCACTAGATGCCATCATCTGGATGATATTGTCATATGATATCGGGAATTGAACTTCTTCCGGGGTATTGTCCAGAACAGGGAATAGGTAATCTGCCCAAACTTTGATCCCATTCGTATTTCCTCAAGCATTGTGGACGTCCATGCAGATATAGAAGTGACACATCAATTCCCAATATGTCTCGAATAACTCCGGGTTGTCCTTCTCCATTTGCTCGAGCTCTATTATGCAAGGAAAATACTCCTCGTATCGCATCGAACCCACAGAGAGATTGGATATTTCTCATATTTCATACAACAGTATCCTAGTTCACTGACGAGGGTGAAGAAGGTCCCTGAAGCTGGACAGTACAACTTGAAGATAGCAAAAAAAATTTGGCACACTGATCTCCATCCCATGGCAAATTGCCTTAACTGCCTCATGGAATCCCAGCCTCATCAGATCCACTTCAAAGTACTTCAAGACATACGACGTTAAATCCCTCCACCATGGCTTCTGAGCAGGATGTACCCAATCGGGAAATTTGAAATCCCTCGCCGGGTAATTACCTTGAACGTTGACGAACTGGTTAAGGAATGTTTGGGTTATCGCCGGGTTTTCTCCAACAGGGAGGTCTTGTCCTATTCTCCCAAGGTGCATACCAAGTACAGCTCTGAGTGACCCACAACAATTGTAGCCATTAAGCATCCAAATCCTAACATGTACTGAGTCGTGGAACGGGTCACCGACCATCTCATCTTCCGCGGCGTCGTTACTGATTGGAAGAATGAGAGAGGG
This sequence comes from Agave tequilana, assembly GCA_038442645.1. NCBI lineage: Eukaryota > Viridiplantae > Streptophyta > Magnoliopsida > Asparagales > Asparagaceae > Agave > Agave tequilana. The sequence continues at coordinate 100,031 of JAVJIF010006323.1, forward strand.
AAATGACGCTTGCTGAATGGAAGATATTAATTCTCACCTTCGATGGAGAAAATCCACTGACCCTCCCCGGTAAGAAGTTGTTGGTCAATATCAGGCACTGCATCCCTAAACAAAAAATTTGGCTTCTTATACACTACCCGTCTATGATCCTCTATTGGGATAGTAGTCAAGATGCTTCTAGTAACACGCTCATTGGCTGTAAGAAGTAAAGCGTCTTTCTGATGAACTCTTGTCGCTGAAAATTGAGGCCTGACCCTGAAACTAGAAGTGCATACTTGTATCCATCCCTTTGACAGACCCAAACAAGCTGTTTAATGGCCCCGGTGCATAGTGGACTGCAAAGAAGAAAAGCCAAGCATATTAGTACTCGAGGAAAATGAACATGCACGAGCCTTTAGTTGTGCATAACAAAGCTTAAAAAGGCTATGGCACAGCCTCGCCTATTTTAAGGTTGGGCTAGCCTTGCCATATAGGTGAGTAGGCTGGGCTAGCCTTGCCATATAGGCGAGGCTAGCCCAGCCTTAAAAAGGCTAAGGCACAACCTCACCTATATGGCAAGGCAAAGACAGTCTAGTCTAAAGAAGGCTAAGGCATAGCCTCGTCTATATGGCAAGGCTAGCCCAGCCTTAAAAAGGCCAAGGCATAGCCTCGCCTGAAGATGGACTTTGCCCAATTAAGTGAGTCATAGCTTCGCCAAGAAGCTAGAAAGATAGATTCGTCTGGAAGCTCAAAAAGGAAAACCTTTGGTTTCCAATTTGATCGAAAAGGAAAACCTTTGGTTTCCAAATTCACAAATGCAAAGATCAAGAGAAATTCAATCCCTAAAATAGCTTATAAAGCTAAAATCGAGGGAGATAGACTCCCTAAAATCACCAATTTTTGGGTGAGTCTCTAAAACGACAAGACTCACTAGCTATAGGAGTGTGATGACCGGAAGGTCTCCCCTGCCTCGGTTTCGGCCCTCTTACCTGGATGATGAAAGGATGCCAAGAATCTTTAACTGAAGAGATGGGGAGGGTGAAAAACCGCAGTGTCTATTCAAAAAGACAAAAAGGAGGGAAGATGGTTCTGTTTAACCTCACCTGAAAAAAAAGTGAAAAAGTGATTTCTCTAAAAAAGGACTGTGAAGGTCTTATTTATAGGCCCCACGGCCTAACATTGCCAGTGCCGCTTCAAATCTTGAAGCGCATGCAAGCACTCAAGTGCTTCACCTCAGAAAAAGGGAGCAACCTCTTCAAGTGTTAGGCGAAGCTAAGTGCAGGAGAGGCTAAGCGCAGGCGAAGCTAACAATATAACTTCGCTTTGCAAGTGAAGTTAGCCCCAAAAAAGCCCCAAAGGCAAGGCAATTTTATCCATGAAGGCAAAGCTAATTTTGTGGATTTTTCTTCAAACAAGTCGAAATAATTCAAAGTATTTCGAAATCCGAACCATCCCATTGCAAATTTACGAAAATTTTGAAGGGGGTTTTGTTGACACTCTGAAAGATGAATTCTCAGAAAATATTTCATCCAGTCTGAATGATGTCTAAACTTGTCGATATTTACAAAAGACAAGCCCCGGACAAATCTAGACAAAATAATGACTCGAACCTTACTGATTCAGTGAAGCAGACAGCAATCCAAGTATATTACCTTTGAAGAGGTCTACGCAGATTATAAGGCTAACTTAGCTCAACACTTGCCTCACATGAGCCCAAGATGCTAGCCTCGCCTGAGAGGCTAAGTTTGTCTAGATTCGCCTTAAAGCTCTACATAGCCGCATAGAAAACTAACTCCTGCCTTCGCTTGAAGCTTAGCACAACTCTGTTGAAAGCTAACTCCTGCCTTCGCTTGAAACTTAGCACAGCTCTATTGAGAGCTAACTTCTAACTTCGCTTGAAGCTATCTTATGGCTTCACCTGAAGCTAATTCAGAGCCTCATAAAGAGCTAACTTGTAGTTTTCCCTGGAGCTAACTCTAGCTTCACCTGAAGCTTTCTTGGTAGCTTCTGATGAAGCTCATCATAGTTTCACAAAGAGCTAACTTGTAGTTTCTCCTGAAGCTAATTCTAACTTCGCCTGAAGCTTTGTACCCCTGCTGGACAGTTTACCAGGTCAATAGTAGACCAAGTCAGTAGTGGGTTAACCCCACTGCCACTTTAAGTGAGCAGTTACACCCCACTTCATGCCACATTAAGTGGAGACAACTAGGTCAAAACGACCATTTAATAGGCTTGCGCGAGCCTGGATAGCCTTGCACGAGGCCTATATTTAGCTTCACCTGAAGCTTTAAAGCCTCGCGCGAAGCTAAAAATGGCCTCTGGCGTGAAGCTAACAGACTATTACCAGTCTTATTAGATTCTAGGGGCAGTTGCACCCCTAAGAGCCTATAAATAGCTCATTTTGGAGGAGCTTGGGGGCATTAGAGCAAATAGAGAGCACACACAAGAATCAAAAGAAAAAGGCTAAGGAATCACTAAAGCCTATTCTCTCGCTTCCAAGAAATTCAGAGAATCACTTCTCTTATCTTGTAAGGATAAATTCAAGGTGTTAATACTCTAAGATCTTCCTCTCTTAAGAAATCTCCAAAACTAGGCGAGAAGGAATTTCTTAAGACTCAGTCGATCGCATCGTCAACAGAATAAAGTGGTCGCGCGCTGAGCAGACTTCTACCGACACACTTTCTCAGAAATCTCAGTAGAGAATACTTGTAAATTTTCCTTTTACTTGTCATTTTCTACACAATTTTATAAGCTTTCCCTTTTTGATAATCAATGGAAAACAATTATCCTTCAGTGCTGTCTAGAGGATCAGATTTTAGATTTGCAACAGTTCTGGTATGTGCAGTAGCTGTGAAATAATCATCAAATTTCGTGAAAAGGATCTCTTGATTTCGTGAAAGGATCGCTAAAATCTGTTGTCGGCTTATCTGCATCATCTGAATATGTTCTATGACCAAGAGTGTTAGTCTCATTAAAGTTTACATGAATTGACTCTTCTACACTCATAGTACGCTTATCGAACACTCTATAAGTTTTGCTACTGGAAGGGTATCCAAGAAAAATACCATTATCTAATTTTGAATCAAATGTTTCTAAATTGTCTTTTGTGTTAAGAATAAAACATTTGCAACCAAAAACTCAAAAATAACCAATGTTTGGAGATTTTTTAAAATAAAACTCATTTGGGGCTTTTTTTCAAAATGGGATGAATCAAAATTCTATTTAAAACATGAAAAACGGTATTAACCGCTTCGGTCCAAAATACTATGGTAAATTATGGGAATTTATTATGGTGCGTGTCACCTCTTGAATATTCTATTTTTTTATTCTACAATACTATTTTGTTGAGGTGTTCTAGGTGCGAAAAAGATTGCTCAATGTCATGCTTAAGACAAAATGAATCAAATGCTTCATTTTCAAACTCACCTCCATGATCATTTCAGATCTTAACTATGGGATAGCCACACTCTTTTTCACCTTCTTACAAAAGTGGTTAAAGGATCCAAAGGCATAACTCATGTGAGTAAGAAACAAAATCCAAGTAAATCTTGAAAAATCAAAAACAATCACAAAAATATAATATTTTCCGTTCAAACTTGAAATACTCATAGGAACAAATAAGTCTAAATGCAAGAACAGTAAGGGTGTATAAGTTGATACCATATTTTCTGCTTGAAAGGAACTTTTTACTTATTTGTTCCTTTTGCATTCGTCAGAAGCTGACTCTTTTGAATTTTCAACTTAGGTAATCAGTGTACTAGCCCCTTGTTGGACAATTTTGTGATCAACTCAAAGTTTGTATGTCCAAGCTTTTTGTGCAAAAACAAGTTTCTTCTTCTATTTGCCGCTAAACATTTGACATTTTGGTTAGTTAACTCAACAAGATCGATGGTAATTACTGTCTCTAAAAATAACAAATACAATCACTAACATTACACTTAAGTTTGAAAAGGACATCCAATTTTTATCACATAATTGGTTAATGCTAATAAGATTGTCTTTCAAACCAATGACAAGTAAAACATCACAAGTATAGGTGAAAGAAGTTTACCAATAAGATCAGCTTTGCAGTCACTTGTGGGTACTTGACGTCGGAGAACGATTTCTTCTTCCGGGATCATCGTCTTTTGGATGACTCTGAAGCCGTTGATAATCGGCTAAAAATTAAAGGTTTATTCATCTGAAAGCCGCAATGGCAATCAGAGAGCATTGTTGAGATAAGCTGCCCGCAGTGGCATCGAGGGGTGATTTGATGGATGCTCCTCTTCCTTACCAGGTAGTCCCTCAGGTCCGTTAAGGTGACGTCTGAGGAACTAGCCTCGAACCCTTGAGGTGAGGGCTTTTTGGCTAAACGCGGGTCTCGCGTTTCCTTGTTGAACACGGACCTAACGTTCATTTGAAACGCGGTCTTCGCATTTTGTTGAAACGCGGCCTTCGCGTTTTGTTGAAACGCGGGCCTCGCGTTTTGTTGAAACGCGGGCCTCGCATTCTGGGACAGACAGAAGCAGGTCTCACATTTTGGAACCGTCAAAATGCGGGTCTCGCATTTGGCGCAGACCTCGCGTTGTTGAAGAATGCGGGACTTGCGTTTTGGGACAGAAACACGGTCCTCGCGTTGCTTAAGAGAAACGTGAGTATCATCCTCGCGTTCTGAATCTGTAAAGCAGACTGTCTCTGTAGAATATTCAAGTTGTTGTCGACGTGCGCGACGCCTTCGTCGACGTTCAATATTCTGGTTAGAGGTTGTTGGGAACCCCCGGTAACCTGGAATTATAGAGTTTGGAGAGGACGAGGATGATGGAATTGGTCTTCACCATCTCTTTGATCGTGCACCACTGCTATTGCCCTGTGGGTCTCCTGAGAGATGTTGACGCTGGCAGCGTGGGCTGCACGAAAGGTTTTTAGAACCTCTTCAGAAATAACGCCCTTTGCATTGTAAGAAATGGGGCAGGCTACTTCAGGAGTAATCTCCGAAGAGATTCGAGAGCGAGTCTCAGAAGAGATTGTGTGGTATTGCCGCATTGTCTTGGGGCTGGCAGAGCCTGAAGAAAGAAACTCCTCAAACGTTCCTTGGTCGAATTCAATGACGAGAGATTCTATCGTTTTGCTGATGAGCCGGACATCAGCTTGCGTCATAGCATTCTCGTCAGTAGAGAAGGAAGTTCTCAGTGGAGTCGCCATCTTTTGTTCCCTTCGGAAAAAGGTTCTCAAGTTGGTGTAAAGTTTCTTTGAGTGGCTGAAAAATTACAACGGAATGATTCCGATTACAAAAGATGAAAGAAGACTCGTTTCTCCTCTTTGTTGAAAGCTGAGTTCTTTGAGTAGCGATGGAGAGTGATTCTTGTTCTTCATTGACCGGCCGACTGTCTAACTTCTCTTCAGGATGCTCTTGAACTCTGTTTTTAACACGCGAAGTGTTTAGAGTCCACTAACTACTCCTCTCTCCAAAAGTCCTCTCCTTGGATTCAAAAAGAATCATTTTTGAAGTCAAATCATTTACCTCTTTAAAAACATTTTCATGAATGGAAAAGCATGATTCATGTTCTTTTTTCAAGGCACTAAATTTTTTAGTGAGCTTTTTGTATTCTTCGATAAGCTCAAAATATGCATCTTCTACTTCCTCTAAAGACATACAATCTTTTATTTCAAGGTTTATCTCATTTTCATTTGCCATAAAGCGAATGTTAGAATTGGTGATGCTTAAATTTTCCTCTTGGCTCTATTCATCTTCGAAGTCGCTTGGCTCCAATTCATCCCACCCAACATAGAGTGCCTTATTCTTCTTAAACTTCTTGGTCACGTCCTTCAACATTGGACGATCATTCTTGATATATTCGGGTTCGTTGCATTCAAAACATGTAGAGGGACCGGATTCATCCTTCTTGAAATTAGATTTGCAGGATCCCTTCATTTTGTAAAACTTTTTTCTCATCATCTTGTCAGTCTTTCTAATAACCAAGACAAGGTCTTCATCATCAGCTTCATAATCGCTATCTTTGGTTGAGGATTCTCCTTGTGTTCCTTTGAGAGCAACACTCTTCTTCTTAATCTGCATAGCGCCCTCTTACACTCTTTTCTTTTAGAGTTTCATCTTGATTTCTGAGTTCTTTAGAATCTCCATCAATTCTTGGAAAGGTATCAATTCTTGGAAAGGTATAGTGTTGATTTTCTTATAGATCTTAATAAGATTGATGATGCTATTGTACTCCATAGGCAGAGATCTTAGAACTTTATTGTTCATCTCAAAGCATGTAACCACTTTCCTGAGAGATAGAAGAATTTTGGTGATGCCCTTGAGCCTATTAAGAAAATCATCAATTGATTTATTAAGCATCAATCTAATATATTCAAATTCTTGTGTAAATATGTTGATTTTGCTATTTTTAATCTCATTGTTTCCCTCGTGGATAACCTTAAGATAGTTCCACATTTACCTGGCACAAGTAATATTCATGACCTTGTGAACTACAAGTCAAGTCATTTATAATACAAATTATAGCCTTGAAATTTTGGTTAATCATAATAAAATCTTTGTCATCCCATTCAGAACGAGGCTTAGAAACAACTTTCTTACTATCTAATTTAGGAGGAGCGTATTTGTCTTCTATCATTCCCCATATGCACCAATCAAATAGATTGAATATGGGTTCTCATATATGCTTTCTAATACGCATAATTTATTCCATTGAATAAAGGAGGCTTATTGTTAGATCTTCCCTCTGATAACTTATAATTATTGCAAGAAGCCATATGATCAATCTTAATGATGTTAAGCCTATATGAATTAGTATCAAGCTCTGATACAAATTATAAAACTCTGAGGGGTAATTAGGGTTTATGAATGAATACCTAAATTTCTTTTAGAACAGTGCAAAACAAGTGTGGAAGAATAGTGTGAAAGAACCATAAAACCCTAGAAGAATCAGTGTAAACAGTCTGGAAGAACTAAATTGAGACAATATTATGGTTACTGCAAGATAATGAAATAGAGAAACTATGCAATATAATAAGAATTGTGTTTAAAAATTGCAATCCATAAACAAGACAATTTATGGTGGTTCGGCGACCCCCTACGACCACCATCTTGGGGTCTATTTTCAAAAATTTCAAAATCCACTAAATTTGCTTTCACCCGAAGCTCTTTTTATAAATGCCAACTCTCTACACCCTAAAGTTTGGACTTCTTCGTGCTTCTAACTGAAGATAAACTCTCTTATCACAAACGAAGATCTCACAACAAGAGAAAGAATTTTTGTTCTCTTTACAACAAAATTGAGAACACTATTCAGCACAAATCACTTAAATATAAAAGTACGATTTGAGGATTTATAATGAGATAATGAAGTAGCAATAAACTGACACAATGATTAGGAATCCTAATAGAATTAAAGGAATCTCTTAATGAAAAGAATAAGTGTTAGCTTAAAGATCCCAAAGAAAAACTTAGAGAATTGAATGCGAAATTGAATGCTTGGGGTTTTCCTACTTATTTCTTGAATGATATGAAAGTTAAATAATTTTCTTAGTTGTTATCTTTAATGATCTCTCTATTATATAATTATTTATCACCAAGTGAGAACCAGTGAAAAGCATTAATTGTAAGTCCAGAAAATTTTTACCTGTCGGAGACAATGACTTTGAGAGGTGAAATAGTGACTGCAAACATGTTTTCTTGTAAGTAGAGATGGTGGCATTTAATGCAGCTATGCCGAAAAAGAAGAGAAGGTGAAGAAAGATTTTGTCTGTTAAAGAAATCTCCAATAACTTTATGTCACTATCAAAGTACACTATAGTGTGATTAAGCAAGATATATGGAGACAAATAAGGACAAGCACATATGGTTTGTCACATGGTACAAAAGAGAAGAAAATTTGAGCGTTGAAAAAGTTCCTCTTCTCTCTGTCAACTAGGCCAATAAAGAACAAAAAAAATTGCATTGACCAAGGATATTATCCAGCAACAAAGTATTTATGTGAGGTTGATTTGTTATGGAAGAAAGGTTTTGGAATAAGAGAGATTTCATCTTGGAAGAACCAGGCAGAAAATCTGAGAAAATTTTAAATAATTTTAGAAAATAGGAAATGACTATGACCAAATTCTATAGGATCAATCAAAGAAATATGAAAGGTACAAATTAGGAAAGTCCTAAGTGCCAATGTAAAATACTTCATCAAAATACTTTACATGAACTCTAAAAAATATCAAAATTTTACTCTTTATAACTCCTTTGATCTTGTCTCTTGATGCAGCTTGATTTGAAATATGATTAGCTTGAATAAGATCTTCAAGTTTTATATCCAACCACCTCTATATTGATTTTGTATGTTAAGCTCTTTCCATTAATCCTCCAACTCACGTGTCTTAACCTATCTTATAAGACACAATAGGAAACAACATGATTAGTACTAAATTAATTGGTTTAATCATCATCAAACAAAGGGAATTCGCATTAATTACTAATCTTGAGTAACTTCTTCAATTGTACTTTCAGTTACAAGTAGGATAGTAAATTAACCACGTTTGAAGCATAAATGGTTGCGCAACAAATCTTTTTGTTGTTTATTTCATTGTAATTACATTATCTATGGGAGATGCTTGATGCTGAAGAACATGCCAAGGTACTTTAGATTTGGAGGTGAAGAATTTGCTACAGTACCAGTCTGGGTTCAGTTACCGGATCTTCCACTTGAATGTTGGAATGCCCGTGCTTTGAGCAAAATTGCGTCAAGAATTGGGAAACCAATATCCACTGACAAGATGACCTTAAGTAAAGAGAGGCTTTCTTTTGCTAGGGTGATGGTAGAGGTGGATGCTTCAAAGGAACTAGTCTCATCGTTGGAAATTAAGCTTCCGACTGGTGACATTTATGACCAGTTAGTGGTATTTGAGGTTAAACCAAAATACTGTAAGAAATGCAAGGTGTTTGGCCATATTGAGGGTGACTGCAACAAAGTTTTGGAAGGGGCTAAGCATACTGCTTATGTGCCTCGGAAGATGGGCCGGCCAGGTGGAGTGGTTATGCAAAAGAAGGGGGAGAATAGTGGGAATCTGAGCGTTGCCATGGCGACATCGAGCAAGGTTGTGACTACAGGTGCTCCGACTCAGGATGTTGGGGTGACACATGGTGATATACTAATTGGGGGCAATAAGCATGGTACGGGTAATACGGACCCTATTCTGCTGCCAGAAAAGTCTGTTCAGGCAGCAGAAATTTCTGTTGTACCAGAACAGTCCGAGATACAACCGGTTGTGCTGGATTGAAACATTTGCCTGATGTGGGAGTGGGATATGAGGGGACTAGAAGTCTTAATAAAATGAAGAAGAAGATGGGTCCTGAACTTAGATCGAGTGCTTCTGACAGGATCGTACCTCAGGATGTAAGGCACGGTTCGGTGGTGACTTTGGAGGAATCATCAGTCCAGATTCGGGAGCAGATCACTGTAGGGGGCAAGGAAAAGGAGAATGTGGTGGTGCCACAGAGTCGTCAGGCGGCTGTGAGGGAGAATCGAAAATTGACAGAAAAGGGTCTCAACTTCGCCTTAGTAACTAAAGGAAAAACGAAGGGGAAATCCCTTCAACCTTCCAAATGAGGTTGGCATTCTGGAATATCAGGGGGTTTCACCTACCCCTGAAACAAAAGGGTGTTGAGGCACTGGTAAAAAAGAGGGAGATTGGTTTAATGGCAGTATTAGAGACTAAGCTTTCACAGTCTGGACTGGAAGTGTTCATGGGTAGGAGGTTTAAAGGATGGAAGCAGGTAAACAACTTTGATTCTCATGGTGGAGGTAGAATATTAATCCTGTATGATCCATTGAAGATTCAGCTGGATACTCTGGAGATTCTCCCTCAGATTATTCACTGCAGGGTGGTATGTAAGGTATCATCCGTATCTTTCATTGGTAGTTTTGTTTATGGGTTCCATTCCATAGTGACTAGGAGAAGCCTATGGGAGAACTTAATTAGATGGGGTGATAATATGTCTGAACCTTGGCTTCTGATGGGGGATTTCAACAATATCTTGAGACAGGAGGAGAGGGTGTGTGGTGTGGAGGTGTCACAATACCAAATTAAAGACTTTACTGATTGTTGTGATGAATTGGGACTGTCGGACTTACAGTTCACGGGTTGCCACTTGACTTGGACCAATGGTAATGTCTGGTCTAAGTTGGATAGAGTGATGGCCAACCCTCTTTGGCATCAGAGGGCCTTTTACTGCCATGTGGAATTCTTACCGTCTGGTTGTCTGTCGGACCATTCCCCTGGAATAGTCTCTTTACTTGAGCGGCCCCGAACGGTGAATAGACCGTTTCGATTCTGGAATTTCTTGGCGGGTCATGAGGACTTTCGGGAGACTGTTAGAGCTGGCTGGGAAATTGAGATAGTAGGTTCTCTTCAATTTCAGTTTTGTCGCAAGCTTAAGCTATTGAAAGCCCCGTTGAAACTTCTCAATGAGAGGAACTTTGGTCATATTGCTTCTCGAGCTGATCGGGCTAGGATGCTCCTTAAACTCGCTCAGGTGCAGATCCAATCTCAATTTGATAATTCTGAACTGCGGGAGAAGGTTTTGGAGTTACGTAAGAATGCATTGGCCTTATCTAAGGCGGAGTTGGACTACTTTTATCAGCTGGCTAAATGCACTTATGTTTCTAAATCTGATAAATGTACTAAGTTCTTTCACAGTATTGTGAAAAGAAACAAGGGGCGTGGTTATATGGCGGCTATTTCTAAGGAGGATGGTTCAATGACGGAGTCGACGGAGGAGGTAGCTTTGGAATTTCTTCGTTACTTCGAGGGTCTTCTGGGTACTCATTCTCAGGTGGAGCATGTTGACCCACAGGTGATTCAGTGTGGGGAGGTTATCTCCTCCCTTCAAGCTTCTGAACTGTTGAAGGGGGTTACCTCGGAGGAGATTAAGGAGGCTCTGTTCAGTATTGGCAATGACAAGGCACCGGGTCCGGATGGATATAGTGCACTCTTCTTCAAGACAGCATGGGATATTATTGGTGTTCAGTTCTGTGATGCTGTCAAGGAATTTTTCGTATCAGGATATCTTCTGAAGCAAATGAATCACACTTTGATTGCTTTAGTGCCTAAATCTGCTCATGCTAATTCTGTGAGTGATTTCAGGCCTATTGCCTGTTGTAATGTGATCTATAAGGTGATTTCTAAAGTACTGGCTGCGAGGCTGCGACCTGTGCTCGGTGGAATTATTGATCCTTCGCAATCTGCTTTTGTGGAGGGTCGGAGTATGATTGAAAATATCCATTTGGTCCAAGAGTTATTGCGAAAGTATAACAGGAAGAGGGTATCCCCAAGATGCTTAATTAAAGTGGATCTCCGGAAAGCATATGATTCGGTCTCTTGGGAATTCCTTGCTGAGGTGATGACTGGTCTTCAGTTCCCGGCCAGATTTATTGGATGGATTATGCAATGTGTAACGTCTCCTTCTTATTCTATTGGCCTGAATGGAGGGATATGGGGGATGTTCAATGGGAAGAAGGGATTGCGACAGGGTGATCCTTTGTCTCCTTTTCTTTTTCTTATATGCATTGAATATCTTTCGAGGAGTCTAAAGGTCAGTACTAACAGGTTGGGGTTCAAATTTCACCCTAGGTGTGGAAATCTTAGGTTATCACACCTGGCATTTGCTGATGATCTCATGCTCATGGCTAGAGGGGACATTACTTCTGTCAGTATTATTATGGATAGCCTCAAGGATTTTGGTTTGAAATCGGGCTTGTGTGCTAACTTGCTCAAGTCAAACCTCTTTATGGCGGGAGTATATGGAGAGGAACTTGTTCAACTGAGGCAGTTGACTGGAATCCCTGTTGGTGTGATGCCTTTCCGTTATCTTGGTGTCCCGTTGGCGGCTCGGAGGTTACAGGTTGACCATTTTGCACCTTTTGTTGATAAAATAACAATGTATATCAACTCTTGGGTGGCGTCCAGCCTTTCTTTTGCGGGTAGAGCTGAGCTTATCAGATCAGTGCTACAAGGAGTGGATTGCTTCTGGCTATCTATTTTTTCGGTTCCAGGTGCTATCATAGACAGGGTAACTCGGCTGTGCAGGAATTTCTTATGGCATAAGCGCCATCATCCGGTTTCTTGGAAATCCATTTGCTTGCCAAAATCGGAAGGTGGATTGGGATTTCGAGATCTAAAAACTTGGAATGATTCTCTGTTAGCAAAATCCTTTTGGAATATTCATAAGAAAAAGGACACTTTATGAGTACGTTGGGTGCATCATATCTACCTTAAAGGGGATGTATCTGCTTGGGACTGGAAATGTATAAGGGATGATTCGCCATTGCTTAAGAGGCTAGTGGCGATACGTGATAAAATATGCCATGTAGAAGGATCCGTTGAGGCGGCGAAGAGGCGAGTAACCTCTTGGGTGATAGGTGAGCGGATGTGCATATCCCTCGGATATGAGTTTTTTAGATATAAGGGTTCCAGACTATCTTGGACAAGCTCAGTTTGGAATTCGTATGTCACACCAAAGCATGCTTGTACTCTTTGGCTTGCAGCGAGGAAGAGACTACCTACAAAAGATAGATTGACCTTTCTTCAGGTTGAGGATTCGTGTGTACTCTGTGTTGGTAATAAGGAATCGGCAGATCATCTATTCTTTCAATGTTCCTTCTCTGCTATGGTTTGGAGATACATTAGAGACTGGCTGGGTATCTCTCGGGGGATGTCAACTATCTCTAGTGCTCTTAAGTGGATTAAAAAGGAGGCGAAGGGATCCGGTGGAAAAGCAAAAGCTAAAAAGGTGGCCCTTGCTTGTACTGTTTATCATATTTGGAATGCCCGTAATATGAAAATTTTTGAAGGCCAGGCTCAGGAGGTGGGTTCTACTATATTCAAGATTAAGTTGCACATCTATAGGACTGTATTCACTTTGGATCCAACTGACACGGTGAATTTTTGAGGGGTATGGAATTCTGACAGAAAAGATGGGATACAAGCAGTTTTAGTCGACTAGTAAGGGTTTCTAGTCGACTACATTCAAGTATAGTCGACTAATTTTGGGATTAGTCGACTCCTGTGGCAACAGAGATGACGGATACATCCAGATCAAAATTCAAGTCGACTTGACTTTTTGGTTAGTCGACTTGAAACAAATATAGTCGACTAGGATTTCTTAACTAGTCGACTTGGTGCACGTACGGTCGACTAATCCTTTTTGTATTAGTCGACTCCTGTGGCAACAGAGAGGACGGATACTTCTGGAGTATATTATAAGTCGACTTGATCTTGTGACTAGTCGACTGGCAGCAATATAGTCGACTATGCTCCTGAACTAGTTGACTTAGTGCATGTAACGAGTATAGATGTATAGCCAGTTGGATTTATATCTGTATTATGGTTTTTGATAAATAAAATTTACATTCTCCAAAAAAAAAAAAAAAAACTAATTTTCAAACACATAACGTGTAACCAAGAGTGAGCCCGAAATTCTCGTGAAGGGCTCTGGAGCTACTCCTCTTGATTCCTCTAAACTAAGAGTTAAGGTGTTTTAATAAGCTCTCTTGGTTCAACATAAGTGTGGGCACACAAATAATATCTAGCATGTATAAGAATGAGCAATAAAGACAATACAAGATATAAAGAGAGATAGAGGTGAGAGACAGTCAATCAAACACAAACACGAAGATATGTTTCGAAGTTCGAGCCACTGATCTACATCTCCGCCTTCACACAGAAGGATTTTCATTATGTTCACATAGGATCTTCCACAAAGAAACCTCCACTGAGGAATTACAACTCAACATTTGGAGTACATAACTTCTCTCTCAAACACAATCACCTCTACACAAGAGGAAGGCACAAAGTCAAAGCAAAGAAAAGGTTTACAACTTAGTAATCTCATGATTACAAACTCTCTCTTGGCGATCTTGAAAGATCACAAACAATAGCCTCCCACAAATAAGATCCTAGAGGATAGATAAGCAATGAAGAGCACAAGTGTGTAAGTGCACAAAGTTTTTAAAAAAGAATACACAAAAAAAATACTTGAAAAAAAACTCTTGAATTGATAAAGAAATGAAGAACAAAACTATAATTCATAATGACTTGATTTTCGTTGATTTTTCCAAAACTTTGAAAATAAATAAATATAAAGAATTTGACACAAAAACTCTTTTGAAAACTTTGCTGAGAATACTAGAAAAGATCAGAAATTTTGCTCTTAAAAATCTTAGGAGAAACATGCCCCAAAGACCCATTTTTATTGAGGTCTGAAAATATAGCCGTTGGGGTTCAGAAAAGGTTAGAAATGACCTGTCTGTCGACTATCCGGTCGACCGGCCAATGGTCAGATTTCTAACCGCTGGGGTTACCGGTCGACCGTCCGAAGACAATTTGCTTGTCTGTCAACTGCCCAGTCGACCGAGGCCAGAACTAGAGGAACTTTCTGGCTCGGTCGATGGGCCCCAGGCCAAGGCAGTGTGCATGTTCTGTGCACATCAGTCGACTGACCGGTCGACCGAGCTCTGGTCCGATCGACCGGTCGGTCAACCGCCAGCAGGCTCGGCTGGCTTTTAGGGTTTTAAAATTTGGTCTTTTAAATACTCATAAAATCCCATAAAATCCACAAAAATAAGTTCTTATAAATATTTGAAGAACAAATATGTGTGACTAAAATTCAACACATATTTCAAATAATTTAAACTATTTTTGTGATATAGAAATTTAACTTTAAACCAGAAACCGTATTGTTTCATAAACCAAACTTTGAAATGAAAAACCAATTTCTCCAAAACTAGTATAGATACAAAAACATGATATTAAACAACATTTGAAGCATGATGTGCTTGGATAGAATCCAATATACATATGAAAGATATATCAATATTTTTTACATTAAATCTAAAACTAAGTTTTGTTAAAAAAAAAAAAAACAAAACTTGAAACCATGAATTAGATATACATCAAAATAAGTTTTTTTTAGACATTATGATCATTAATGTGTATGGAAGAAATCCAATATACATTAAACCATGTAAAACTTCTTTTGATTCTATCTATTCATGAAAACGATAAATGTATACTTGAAAATTCAAAACCGGTTAAACCGAAATTAAAACTATTGAACTTGTGTGTGTATGAACTGAGCATATAAATACTAGTCTATCTTTACACAAGAAACTAAACTAAACAAATCGAAGTCTTCTTGTAGACTCTTTCTCCAAGTCGACTCGATCCAAATACGATCCAAAGAGCTTGCCTCCAACCGAGTGCTAAATGCGATATTGACGCGCGAGCTCTTAAATCTACACGTATTAGCTCCAAAACTGACTTTGAATCCTTTGTTGAAGCTAATCACCTACTAAGATCTTG
Source organism: Agave tequilana (assembly GCA_038442645.1). NCBI lineage: Eukaryota > Viridiplantae > Streptophyta > Magnoliopsida > Asparagales > Asparagaceae > Agave > Agave tequilana. The sequence continues at coordinate 115,352 of JAVJIF010006323.1, forward strand.
ATCAATATCTGAAACTTATTAAACACAAGATCATTAGCAAACTAACTTTCATAAGTTAATCATCATCAAAACTAAGGTGAAAGGCCTCTGGGCCAACAATCTCTCCCTTTTTAATGATGACAAAACTTATAAGGTTATATATGCATTGATTAACGTTAAGCTTCATAGAAGCTCCCCCTTAACTTATGTATAATCAATAAGCACATAAAGATATTCAATGTGGCACATAAATACCAATAAACAATAATAAAAGATATGCAATGAGGAACAAGATATCAATAAAAACAAGATCTATATATACATGAACACTTAATAAAACATGCATATATAATCCTAAATCCTTCTCCCCCTTTTATCACTCATCAATAAAGAGGTGAAGACAAACAAACAATACCAATAAATATATTTAAAATAAAATCTTGATACCAATAAACACAATCAACTGAAAGAACCAATTGAAAGAAACATTATTTTTATGAATTGATACCAATAGAAGGACATGATATCAATTCAAAGTAAAAACTAATTTTTTTAGGTAAACACTAAAACAATTTTGCAATAAAGATACCAAATTGAGAATAATACCAATTTAAGATTATTGATACCAATATTAAAAATGTTAGCATATACCAAAATAAAGTATTTTTATTCATAAAAAGTGAGAGTAAGATAGCAATTGAAAATAAAAAAATTAAAAGATAAAACAAGAATTTTTCTCCCCCTTTATGAAATACCAATAAAAATAATGCATAAGCTTGTAAAGATATACTAATTATTAATAAGAACTAAAGCTTAGTATAAAATCAATTTGTGTTAAAAAATATGTGGCATATATGTTTAAAGTACAAGAAAACATTTATATGTATGTGTTAGAGAAATATAATGTTAATTTAGATATGATCCGTATATATATAGAAAATATGAGTATACAAAATAAATTTTCACTAAAATTATGTATAACTCATAACTACCTTCCTTTCATGCACAAGTTTAAATAGATTTTCAATTTGAGCATACAAGGCATGGTCGCCCACCCAACCACCCTTTATTGGTAGGAGTTTTCAAACATAAGATTTGAAAATATTTTAACAAATTTGAAAACTCTATCAATTGAAGAATACGAAACTAGTTTTACGATAATTTTGAAAACTAGTACGAAATCCTTTAAATAAAGAATAAAAATAAATATATATCCCATGGAAACATGAAAATCACACGATCATCGATACTCAAAAGAGATAAAGCATAAATAGTTATCATTAATCCAAAATCACGAGTAAACAAAATATAGAGTGTATAAAAATCATGTAATCAATAGAATTATGGAGATAAGATAATGAAGCTCATATGAAATTCCTTACACGAAAATATGAAAATCATCAAACTTCAATTTTCATTAAAACTAAACAAACTTTAAGTTATATGTATATTTTGTCTAAACTAAAGTATACATACATATCCAATCATGAAAACAATCCACAAATGAATATTGTATGAAGGCAAGTGACTCTAGGATAGACATGTATAGTTATAATTTTGGACAAAATTAACATGTACATGAAGCTAAACATATTTTTATGAAAACATGTATAAAAATAGGGAAAACAAGTTAAGATGCAAGAATCATCAAAATAAGGTTATACAAGTACATCTAATGAGTACAAATGAGCAATAAAGCTCAAACATATAATAATCAAATGTGGCTCACTAGTTGTACAAGCTTAAATACAAGCTTTAATAAAAACTTACATCCAAACATGTAATCAAAACATGAAGTACAAAATATAAACAAATATGATCATTAGGTTAAATGTACGTGTTTTAAAACTAGTATGTATATAGTAGTTAAAGTATAGTCAGAACGCAAAAAATATAAGTCCATATGAATATGGGTGTATCTCTGAGACTATCTAAATATATCATATGTCTAATAAATATTGCATATAACATAATGAACATGAAAACATGACATGCTAAAAAAATCAATGCAAAAGCATATAAACATAAATAGGAGTAAGAGATAGTTATCAAATCGAGTGAACTAATCTCTAGGTCTCTAAACCATAGTGGTCCTCCCACCAAACTTTCTTTAAAAGTGATGCATCCAAAAGTGTCATCATTGAGCTCAGAAGATATTTACCATCAAGGTACCAACACTCTTACATCCTGTGAGAGCCCATACCTACATTAAATAAAGTAAGAGCAAATTTTGGTACTCATATCTTTTTGGGTCCATGGGGGTTAGCACCTTTCCGAACCCATACAAACTTATTTGCAAACTTTAAAATATTTATTCTATCATAATCAAAATTTTATAAGGTGATCCTTACGTCCATAATGTATACAAGTGTACACATGAGCATACATAAAATCATGTGTGTGAGCATTATGGGCATGTGTGTGCCGTGAAGAGTATGTATGCATATGTGGAATATGTTTCTTTCAAAACATAGATTCCAACTATGTGTGGTTCATGGAACATTGGCTCAAAGTGGAGCCAAACAATCTATACTTTTTTTGATCATCCAAATATCATTTCAATTTTAGAAGAAGAAGTGAAGCATGTATTCTTATCAATAAGAGGTATAACAATAGAATCATGACAAGAATGAGAAGCCAAATCATTTTTCAAAAAAATATTTTCATTTGAAACAAAATCTAATTCTTTTGAAATTAAAGTAATTTTGTTTTTTAAAGAATCATTTTCTTATAAAACAAAATCAAGTTTTGAAGATAAAACCTCATTTTTCTTCAAAACATTAAAATCATTTTTATTTTTCAACATTTTGTTTTCATTTAGAGCAAGATCAAGTTGAAATTTTAATGAATCCCTCTCATTTGAAATCTTAACTCTTTCTTGCAAAATTAAATCAAGTTTAGAAAACAAATTTTTATTTTCTTCTTTTAATTCAAACTCTTCTTTTTTAAAAGTTTATATTTTTCTAGTAAGTTTTCACAAAATAGGAAAAGCTTTTCATTTAAGGCATATGTATCCATACTATCATGATCATCATTATGAGAGCTAGTACTATCATCTAGATGAGTATTCGAGTGTACCTCAAGAGAGTCATTCCCTTAGAACATATAGCAAGCTTCGTCAGACTCATCCACCATTGGTTTCTTCTTCAAAACATGTGTTGTTTGTTCCTTGGGAGAAGTCAATGTATTCCACACTGCAAAAGCGCAATCATAATGAGAAATCATACATAAATATTCTTTGCTTAGTGATTACCTAAGTGCAATCAATGCTAGTGGATTAGCCTCTGTATGCTTGTCGCTATCAAGATAGGATTTCTTGGTAGTGGCAAGATAAACATGCAATTCTAGGGCTTTTAAATATGAACTCATTTTGAACTTCCACATATCGTGTCAGAAACATCAGACATGGGTGAAGAAAGACAATCCATAAGTTTAAACTATATGTGTGCAATGTAATATCTAAGGATCACACTCCTAGGTGGTTAAACCGAATATCAGGAGCGAAGACTCTGATACCAATTAAAAGTGTACCTAGAGGGGGGTGAATAGGTGTACTAGCTAATCTAGGACAAATTATGTAGAATTAAAAACTAATTTGCAAATGCACAATGTGTAACCAAGAGTGAGCCCCCGAAGTCCTCGTGAAGGGCTCTGGAACTACTCCTTTAGATTCCTTTAGACTAATAGTTGAGGTGCTTTAATAAGCTCTTTTGGTTCAACACAAGTGTGGACACACAAACAATATCTAGCATGTATAAGAATGAGCAATAAAGATAATGTAAGATATAAAGAGAGATAGAGTTGAGAGATAGTGGATCAAATACAAACATTAGATTTCGAGATTTGAGCCACTGCTTTACGTCCCTACCTTCACAGAGAAGGATTTCACTATGTCCGCACAGGACCTTCCACAAAGGACCTCCACTGAGGAATTACAACTCGACACTTGGAGTACACAGCTCCTCTCTCAAACACAATCACCTTTACACAAGAGAGAAGACACAAAGCCAAAGTAAAGAAAAAAGTTTACAACTTGGTGATCTTATGATCACAAACTCTCTTGGTGATCTTGAAAGATCACAAACAATAACCTCTCACAAACAAGATCCTAGAGGATAGATAAGCATTGAAGAGCTCAAGTATGTGAGTGTACAAAGCTTTTGGAAAAGAAAACACAAAGAAAATACTTGAAAAAAAACTCTTGAATTGATAGAGAAATGAAGAACAAAACTATAATTCTCAAAGACTTGATTTTCTTGATTTTTTTCAAAACTTTTGAAACAAATAAAGATAAAGAATTTGGCATAAAAACACTTTTAAAAACTTTGCTAAGAACACTAGAAAAGATCAGAAATTTTGCTTTTAAAAATCTTAGGAGAAACAACACCCAAAGACCTATTTTTATAGGGTTCTGAAAATATAGTCGTTGGCGTCCAGAACAGGTCAGAAATGACCTGTCTGTCGACCGCCCGGTCGACCGAGGCTAGAATCAGAGAGTGAACTCTCGACCGCCCGGTCGTCCGTGCGGCCGACCGGCCCAAGGTCAAGGCAGTGTGCACGATCTGCGCACATCGGTCGACTGACCGGTCGACCAAGCTCTGGTCTGGTCGACCGGTCGGTCGACCACCAGCAGGCTCAGGCTGGGTTTTAGGGTTTGAAAACTTGATTTTTTAAATACCTATAAAATCTCATAAAATCACATAAAATTCACAAAAATAAGTTATTATAAATATTTGAAGAACAAATATCTGTGACTAAAATTCACCACAGATTTCAAACAATTTGAATTATTTTTGTGATATAAAAATTTAACTTTAAACCAGAAACTGTATTTTTTTATAAACCAAACTTTAAAATGAAAAACCGATTTCTCCAAAACTAGTATAGATACAAAACATGATATTAAACAACATTTGAAGCATGATATGCATGGATAGAATCCAATACACATATAAAGATATATCTATATATTTGACATTAAATCCAAAACTAAGTTTTGTTAAAAATAAAACTTGAAAGCATGAATTAGATATACATCAAAATAAGTTTTTTAGACATTATGAATCATTAATGTATATGAAAAAATTCAATATACATTAAATCATATAAAACTTCTTTTGATTCTATCTATTCATGAAAATGATAAATGTATACTTGAAAATCTAAAACCGGTTAAACCGAAATCAAAACTATTGAACTTGTATGTGCGTGTGAACTTGAGCATATCAACACTAGTCTATCTTTACACAAGATTTAAAACAAAACTAAACTAAACAAACTGAAGTCTTCTTGTAGAACTCCTTCTCCAAGCCGACTCGATCCAAACACGATCCAAAGAGCTTGAATCCAACGAGTGCTTGATGCGATCTTAATGCGCGAGCTCTTGAATCTACACGTGTTAGCTCCAAAACTGGCTTTTAATTCTTTGTTGAAGGTAATCACCTACTAAGATCTTGATCAATATCTGAAACTATTGAAACACAAAATCATTAGCAAACTAACCTTCATAAGTTAGTCATCATCAAATCTAAGGTGAAAGATCTCCGGGCCAACAGAGCCCACCCTGTTGTACGCAGGACAACAACCTCTCTGAGGAATCCACCAATCAGGCGGAGATTGATGTAGCTGGAGAAGCAACACGACAAAAATAGAGAAAACAATAGAGAAAAGCAATTAACACAGTATTTAACGAGGTTCAGCAACGTGCCTACGTCTTCGGGGCAAGAGAGAGATTTTATTGATTCAGCAATCACTGCAAACTAATACATGAGGGCTCTAGCCTTATTTATAGCCACAGAGTCTCAGGGTATTAGGAAATCCCGATTGAATTTAATTCCAACCATAAAAGGAATCAGAATCTATAAAGGACAGCAGAAAACGCGCCTGTCGGTCGACAGGCAGTCGATCGACCCATGCCATGGTCGACCGCACCGATCGACCGTCTCCAACCGAGACTTAGCTCCTTTCAGTCGGTCGACGGGCGGTCGACCATTCTGTGTCTATGTACCTCGTGCACACCGGTCGACCGGGCCCTTGCATCGATCGACGGGACGGTCGACCGCGCACTGTTGTAGCCAGCTGCATGCGCCATTTCTCGCTCATTTGTCTTCTAATCTCTGTACTGTCTTCCTCTATCTCATCTATCTCCTCTCTCCCTACAATTTTTCCACCTCGGTGAAGATTTCTCAAATCTGAGCCGATCTCCAATGAACTCCAGTCTATCACCTGGCGAAATCGATACACGATCTCGGCGAAATTAACACACAATCTTGGCTTGAGCGCTCCGGAAGAAATCGACACACGATCTCGGCGAAATCGACACACGATCTCGTCTTGAAACCTTTAGCTCAGCTACCAACAGGGATGCACCACACATGCCTTCCCTACACTTCACCTTAGGAGAACTTCCATACATGCCGATCACCGAACGTGTCTCCTACTCAGCAACTACATGACCTCACGAAGAACTCATCATGAGTCAATACTAACTCTCCAACTGACTAGCTCTATCCAGTCTACATATCTTCAGCTGACGGTCCAACTAAGTTTGAGTAGAGCACACCGAGCACCATCATCGGCTTCAACAAACTGATGCACACCCCTCCTATGCAAGCTTAACCATCTTCTCACCAGAAGATCAACTGTTCATCGAGATCACAATACTTCACCTCTACGTGAAGTCCAACTCTCCACCTCTACGTGAAGTCCAATCAGCTTCTCGAGAACCCAAATGCTTCATACAGGTTGCATCAACAAATATGGCTACGCCTTTACGATTGCCTACGTACCTTGCCCAAAGGATCAAGCCAACCGTAGTTCATTTATATGAGGTCCATCAAGCTCAAGTACCTGTACCTGAATCTTCAGTAGCGAACCTATCTGGCTGAGTCATATGAACCTCCCTACTACCATCATGGAGAACAACAGCCTTCAATTTGAGCTTGTCGCGGTCACAAGCTTGAGATTCATGCTTCTTCACCCACGTGCGTGGTTTTACCTTGGTTCGAATGGCTGCAAACAATTCGACATTCTCATCAATGTCTTCAACCTATTCAGTATCAATCCTGGTTACATGATCTTCACCCGGTGTCACATCCGGTGAAGTCTTCACTGATACCGAACCAACTGGAGATGGTACAGTAGCATCAACCTCCACGCGCTGCGATACTTCCTTAGTCTCCATCCTCTCCTCTTGCTGAGAGACGGTAGACTTCAATACTGAAGTCTCATCAAATGTGACATGCCAGCTCAACACGATTTTCTTATTTTCGGGGTCCCATAACCTGTAGCCTTTCATATTTCTTTTGACACCCAAAAACACAAACTTTTTTACTCGCGGATTCACCTTGCCATCTTTGGCACTGAAATAGGTCGAACTTTCAAATTCCCGCAGTAAATCATGATCTTGAGCAGCTTTCCCAGACCAAATTTCCAATGAAGTTTTACCTCCTATTGCAGTCAATCCATTTATGAGATGGCTAGCATACACAATCGCCTCAGCCCAGAATGATTTGTCTAATCTTGCATTAGACGGACAAGCACCGAACCTTCTCCAACAAGGAACGGTTTACTTCCTTAGCCAACCCATGTATATCTTCTGTGAAGTGAATACCAATACCAGTGTTTTGACTAAATCGTAGGAATTGGTACAGGTATCTTTCAACATTACCAATGCGTAGCTCCTTAATTTTCCTACCTGTCTGCTCTCCATTCTTCCTTTCTACTTCACTAACATATCTAGGGCTTTGCTCCTTTGTCTCAAAGGATATATCCAACAACGCCTAGATAATCTATCAATAAAAGAGACAAAGTACCTGTGACCTCCAAGCGATGCATTCTTAGTAGGTCCCCAAACGCTTACATGAACACAATCAAGAAAACCTTCTGAGCGGTGAGTACTAGTGTTGAATTTCACCTTCTTCTTGTCCAGAACGTTGTGTTCATCCACCAAGTTGCAGGTAGTAGCACCTTCCGATGATCCCTTCTTTTCAGGAGCTTGCAAAGACCTTTCATCTCCATGTCCAAACTTCATTTGTCAGACCTTTGTGTAACCATCATCTGAAGAACTAGAAGTCTCCACCTAATCTGTAATTGTACTACCCTCCAGGTAGTAGAGATTGTTGCGACGGACGCCCTTCATAACCACCATTGAGCCTTTGGTCATCTTAAGAACACCATCTCGTATAGATACCACAAGACTCAACGCTTCCAAAGTGCCAACAGAGATAAGATTCCTTTTGAGTTCAGGTATATATCTCACCTCCTTCAATTCCCATACTATCTCATCATCCATCTTGATACGGACTATACTCATCCCTTTCACATTACACGGATGATCATCACCTATAACCGTGAAGCATCCATCTAGCTTCTTAAAACTAGAAAACCAGGCTCTGTTCGGGCACACATGATAGGTGGCTCCGGTATCCAAGATCCACTCAGCATTATCTGAGTAACTAACAGTAGGAGTAGTAACAGAGAGAGAGAAAATACCGATGAGAATCCAAACCATCCGCCTGTGAGAGATTCGCCTTGGTCTTTGACTCCATCTTCTTACCTTTAGCCTTCGGGCAATCAACTTTCCAGTGTCTAGCTCCTTGCACAAGGCGCACTGATTCCTCTTCAGATCTCTGAAGCCTGATCTGGACTTCGATCTTCCCTGATCATCTCTTCCCTTTCTATTAGAACTTCTGTCTCTTACCGCCAATGCCTCTGTTATTGTGCTTCCGAAGAAGACAGTTTGTCCTGTCGCCTTGCTTCATAACTCATAAGAGCAGCAGACATCTCACCATAGTTAAGGGATTTTCTTCCATTTATCAATGTAAGAGTAAAGATCTCATACTCATCTATAGGAAGAGAGTTCAAAAGAATTACCGCCTTATCCTCTTTATTGATCTCCACATCCAAATTAAGTAGATCTGTAAGAAGCTTCGTGTAGCAATTCAAGTGTTCATTGATGGAGCATCCTCTTTACATCTGAAAACTATAAAGCTTACTCTTCAACTGCAACCGCAATTTTATGCTTTTCTTCAGATACTTCTTCTTCAGGATCTCCCACAGCTACCTCGCAGATGTTTCATGCAACACATGATACTTGATGTCTTGTGTTAAACAAGACCTGATCAAGCCACACACTGTTCTGTTCATCTTATCCCAATCTTCTTCAGTTGTTGATGCACGCTTCTTCTCCAACCGTAGAGTGTCTTCTAGGTTTGATGCCATCAGCGCATCCATCACCTCACACCTCCACATACCGAAGTTGTTCGTGTTGCTGAACTTCACCACATCAATCCTCAGGGGATGTAGATTCATGGATTTTTTCCGATGATGTACCTTCTCCAGCCATCTTCTCAACTGATTCCTTAAAGCAATGCAGAAACAAACGGAGTTAGATAAAACAAACTAGATAAAGATAGGATCTTTACCTTCATGCGAAACCCTCGAAGAGTTTCCGAAGCAATCTACTCCTCCAAATCGATTCCTCGAGCAATCTACACGCTATTTTGAGATCGACACACGATCCCACAAGCAGTCTCAACGGTGCTCCGAGACCGACACGCGATCTCCGCCAAACAACAACTGGTGCCCTTGGAATCAACAAACGATCCCACAATGAACCTGGGATGCTATGGTACCAATTGTTTTGCGTAGGATAACAACTTCTCTGAGGAATCCACCGACCAGGCGGAGACTGATGTAGCCGGAGACGTACCCAACACGACAAAAACAGAGAAAACAATAGAGAAAAGCAATCAACACAGTATTTAACGAGGTTCAGCAACGTGCCTACGTCCTCGGGGCAAGGGAGAGAGAGATTTTATTGATTCAGCAATCAATACAAACTAATACAGAGGGATACTTGAGAGATGTTTCGAGGATATAATACATGAAGGCTCTATCCCTTATTTATAGCCACAGAATCCCAGGGTATTAGGAAACCCCGATTGAATTTGATCCCAACCAGAAAAAGAATCCGAATCTCTAAAGGACAGCAGAAAACGCGCATGTCGGTTGACCGGCCGGTCGACCGACCCATGCCACGGTCGACCACGCCGGTCGACCAAAACTTGGCTCCTTTCAGTCGGTCGACCGGGCGGTCGATCGCTTCCTTGCAACGGTCCATTGGGCGGTCGACCGTTCTGTGTCTGTGCACCTTGTGCACAACAGTCGACCGGGCGGTCGACTGGCTCCTTGCATTGGTCGACTTTTCGGTCGACCGTTCTGTGTCTGTGGACCTCGTGCACACCGGTCGACCAGGCGGTCGACCGTGCACTGTTGTAGCCTGCTGCATATGCCGTTTCTCGCTCCTTTATCTTCCTATCTCTGTGCTATTTTCCTCTATCTCATCTATCTCCCTCTCTCTACACACCCCTAGAGTGTTTTCGAGCTGCCTCTCCCGTCCAGCCATCAGCTTCGCCTTCCTTCTCGGCATCTTCAGTATGGTGGCGAAGTGCAAGGCTAGCAAAACCGAGCGAGGAGAGGATCGAAGATCGAGCAATTCATCGGCGCTCCAATCGGGATGTTCTTGTGGCAGTAAGATCTTTGGAAATTTTTGCTTCTCTTTCATCCTTGAGCCTTCCTAAATCTGATACTCTTGGATCTATATTCCAACCCGTTCTCATTTTCGATAGTTTCTCTAATCAGGAGCTAATGGCAAATATCCAATGCAATGGGTTTTCTGGGTTCTTCAGAAGCGATTCAGAGCTTGAAAGAGCTGGAAAGATCCAGAGTGCGTTTGAATTAAGTTGGGATAATGTGTGTTGGGTTCATTTTGTGCCAGATGCGATCTTGAGTGGGTGAAGTATTTTGTGTATGAGTAAGTTGGGCATTTTGTGCTTCAGTGAGAGAGGTGAATCTCAGTTGTATCTTTTCTTGGGGATCACTGGCCCCCTTGTATATATATTATCGTAGGGGCTATGATCCGGTCCTTCTCTCAAAAAAAAATTGTTCATTTACTTCATACATGACCTACAATTGGCCTCCTCGGTTCCTGTTAACCTCAGTGAATTATAAACTTGAATTATTATGTTCTAACCTTTTATTGCATAATGAGACTCCAAGAAGTATATCCGTACATTTTTATTTGAAACTCGCTCTAACTTGTTCACTAGAAAAATCTATATCCTATAGGAGTCAAGCAATAGGTAAAGAAAATTAGAGAAATGCTACAAATTATGAATATTTGACTAATATTTAAACACTAGAGAATGACAAATGAGGCAGATCATAATTCATGGAACCGAGACCAACACGCCCCTCTTATTCAATTATTTGAGTTATATATATATATATTTTTTGAAATATATGCCGTAACTCGGTACAAGCGGGACTTGAACTGAAGACCTCTTATTCACTATAAAGAAGTTTTACCATTGTGCTACAAGGACAGTTGCATTCGAGTTATAAATTAGACTTGAGTCTTTTGAGAAAGATATGGAGATGAATCATTCCAATTCAAATTCAATATTCGACATTCAAATTGAAGATCCACTCTACTATTTGGAGTTGATTTATATTGTTAAAAGTGTTTAAAAATAAAAATTCAAGCGTTTTGAATTCTTTTTACTTATTCATCAAGTAGACGAAAAATGAACAGCCAAAATAATGAATTAGTTAGTTTAACAGTGTAGAATATTTGAAACCTAATAAAAGTTAGTGCGTGAGAATTATGTTTAGATCACGATCAAATGGTCGGTCGAGAATATTTATGTCTAAAGTCATAAATCTAAGTAATATGCTAATTCAGTCATCCATTTTGTGCCTACTTGATGCATATATAAGAAAACTACAAATATTTGATTTTTGATTTTTAATTACTTTAAATAATGTAGATCAACTTTAACAGAGTGAATTTTATATTTGAATACCGTAGCATTGAATTTGAGCATGAAGGATTCACATTCAAATCCTTCCGGAAGTAACCTAGACTATCTCTATATATTAGTTGGATATTTATAAAGGGAATTTCCTCCTATGTCAAATCGTAATAAGGAAAAACTCAACTTCATAATTTAATTTGTTACAACCATATCTTTTTTAAATTGATCAGGTGCGGCCATGTGTCAAGCGCAGAAGAACTCCTCGGAGGAAAGACCCACATTAATCGCTTTTGAAAAAAGTAGACTGAATCATAAGAAGTGGACTGTTGATATATAGAAGACTACAATAATGAACACAGTCCTCACAAAAAATATTCTATTTCTAAGTCTTTATTAAGACTATGATTTTTCACATTCCTTATAAAAATACCATGTTTCTGAGTCTTTACAGGACTATAACTATGATCACAGTCTTCTTTATTAGGATTGTGATCATGATCGCAGTCCTCATAAAAAATGCTATGCTTCTGAATGTTTATAGGATTGCGACCATAATCGCAGTACTCACAAAAATGTTTTATTTCTGAGTCTTTATTAGGACTGCGATCATAATTGGAATCCTCATATTAGCTTCGTCATCATCAGCCGACCCCCATTCACCAACATCGAATGATGGCCAATACTTTTCAGATCTAAAAATCACATCAACCACAATCACAAACAAAACTCATCGCGAGTACGAACAAATAAGATCAGTAAAAGGATCCTAAAAAATTTGGTGCGAGGGCTCCGTCCCCTGACACCCCCGGAAGGGGGCTCCCCACTCCTTCCAACCCCCATGCAATCTGACCGCGCAGGTCGATTCGTGAATTACTCTACATTGGGTTCTAAATTGAAGGGAGAGCAACACCAGGCGCGATGTGAAAAGGTAAAAGGGGAAATGAAAATATATAAAGAAATGGTGGTTGAGAGGAATTAATTTATGCTGGCGTGGATGAGGCTATAGCTAATAAAAATAGGACGATGAGTTTTTTCCCTAATTATGAAAGAAAGTAGGTGATTATAACGCATTTTTTTTAATTTATAATTAGTTTATGGGGGTAAGTTTCAGCTAACCCGCTTGTGTTTCCAATCTTTATCAAGTAACCACCCTATGTTTTCAAAGTGATCAGAAAGCCCCAGAATTGTGCTTTACAGGCACGTTAGTGCTCTTAAATCATCACTTTTATTAATTCCCCTATTTTCTGTTTATTTGCTTGTGAGAGCTTTAAGCTGCTGGCGATAACGCCTCATATTAGCGTGCTTGTAAAACGTCAATTGGGAGGTTTTGTGATCACTTTGAAAAGATAAGGGGTGTTAGCTGATAAAGATAAAAAGCATGTGGGGGTAAGTTGAAATTTACCCTAGTTTGTGTCACTCTTTTTATTTCACTTGAAATTAGTAATATATTATAAGGGCATTTCGTTACACCTTCTGTGTCGAAACGTAATTAGGAAAAAACCCTCAGCTTTATAATTTGTTCGCTTCAGTCACCTCCTTTTTTAAAGTAAGGATATGCGCCCACGTGTCAAGCGCTCATCAACAGCGAAAAATGAAATGCCTCTAAGTAATTGCTTCAAAAAAAAGCACTCCGCTTCGAAAATGTCTTATTTCTGAACACTTGATTATGATCGCAATCCTCAAAAAATGATCACAGTATAGAGGACTGCGACTATAATCGCAGTCCTCATAAAATGTCTTATTTCTGAGGACTGCGACTATGATCATAGTCGCAGTCCTCAAAAAATGATCGCATCCCTAAATCGCAGTCCTCATAAAATACACTATTTATGAGGATTGCGACCATGATCGCAGTCCTTACAAAAATGTCATATTTCTGAATCTTTATATGATTGCGATCATGATCGTAGTCTTAGTGCATCTTATGAAGATTGCGACCGTGATCGCAGTCCTTACAAAAATGTCATATTTCTGAATCTTTATATGATTGCGATCATGATTGCAGTCCTAATACTGCGACTATGATCGCAGTATTCACAAAAAAGTCCTATATTTGAGTCTTTATGAGGACCGCGACTATGATCACAGTCCTAAAAGAGGATTGCATGGTCGTAGTCCTTACAAAATGCCTTATTTTTTAGGTTTTGTGAAGACTGCGACTATGATCGTAGTCCTCACAAAATGCCCTATTTCTGAATCAGTTCTTACAGAACTCATCGCGAGCACGAGCAAAACGAGATCTGTAAAAAGATCGATCCCAAAAAAATTTTCAGAGGCTCCGCTCCCGACGCTAAGAGGAAGGCTCCCCGCCCTCTTCCAATGCCCATGGCTACCTGACCGTGCAGGTCGACTCGTGAATTATTCTGCATCGAAGTCAAGATTGAAATGTGAGCGACGTCAGGTATAATGGGGAATGGTAAAATAGGAAATGAAAATATATAAATAAATGGTGGCTGTGAGGAATCAGTTTTTGCTAACATGGATGAGTATGTAGCAAAACAAATTATGAATGATTTTTTTTCTAATTATGAAACTACGTGACTATAAGAAAATATTCTTATATTATATAACATACAGCATCCGCGAAAAAGAAAAAATAAAATAAAATTCTGCAGATCAAAAATGTTGTCTCCCGCTCGCTGCTTCCGCCGCCTCCATCGCCGCCTCTTCTGCACCTCCTCAAACCCAAACCCAAACTCAAACCCTAACCCTAGTGTAACCTTCGAGAAGCCCCTCCGCCATGTCATCAAGCCCGTCCTCAAGGAGCACGACCCCGACACCCTCGTCTCCCTCTTCAACCTCTCCTCCTCCGACCCCCGCTTCCGCGCCAACTCCGACGTCTACGACCGAGCCGTCCGCCGCCTCTTCGCCGCCAACCGCCCCGACGCCGTCGAGTCCCTCATCGAGCACCAGAAATCGCACCCAGAGTTCACCCACTCCGAGGGCTTCGCCGCCCGCCTCATCCTCCTCTACGGCCGGGCCCACATGCTCCCCCACGCCCTCCAAACCTTCAAATCCCTAAAATGCCCCCGCACCGCCCTCTCCTTCAACTCCCTCCTCACCGCCTTCGCCCGCTCCGACGACACCGGCCCCGCCCGCATCGCCGTCCTCATCCAAGAGGTCCAGTCCTCGTTTCCCGAAGTCACCCCCACCGTCGTCTCCTACAACATCATAGTCTCCACGCTGTGCCACAAGCGAGCGTTCGAGCAGGCAATCGGCGTGCTCGACCTCATGGAGAAGAAATCGATCGCCCCCAATCTGGTGACGTACAACACTCTGCTGCACGGTTTTTACAGCAACGGGCGGTTCGCCGACGGTGAGAGGATTTGGGAGAGAATGGGGGAGAGGGATGTGAGGAGTTACAATTCGAGGCTGAGGGGATTGGTGCAGGAGAAGAGGGTTTCGGACGCAGTCAAGGTGTTTGATGAAATGACGCGGGTCGGAGTGAAGCCTGATACTTTCAGTTTTAACGCTTTGATTAGAGGGTATTGTCAGGATGGGATGCTGGAGGAGGCTAAAAAGGTTTATTTGGAATTGGGGAAGAATGGGTGCGAGCCGAATCTGTGGACGTTTAAGATGTTGATTCGGGCGCTTTGTGAGGCGAAGGATTATGATTTCGCGGTGAGGCTGTGTAATGAGAGTATAAACATGAGGTGTTATCTGGAGGTGGAGATGTTGCAGCAAGTGCTGGATGGGTTGGCAAAGGAGGAGATGTTTTTGAAGGCGAAGAAGCTTGTGACGCATGTGAGGTCTAAGGTTTTTTATGCAAACAAGCATTTTAGGGTGCCTTTGCCTTGTTTTGTCATGTAGGTGACTACCGGTTTGGTTGTGGTTCATTTGTCATAAATGATCGCGTGCACCTTAGTTGCTCTCTTGGTGTTGTTTTGGCGGCATTCATTAGACTTCATATGCGTTCCAATCAAGGTTAGTACTAAATTGCACTGCATTAAAGAAACTGGTCGTGGTGGACGGCTACACCACAATGCGTGTCTAAGGATCAACTTTCTTGTAGCGGAGTTTCACATCATTTTGGAATTTTAGTTATAGAAACTTCATTATTATTATTATAGCAATAGTCTCTCACGTTGTTGTGGACTTGTAGAAGTATGAGGGACCGTAATACAACTGTACAACTGAATAATTCTTGACACATGTCTTATTCATTCAGCTTCTGATAAGATGATATTCCTGATGAGAACAATGTGAGAGGCATTTTCACATTCTGATAAGATAGTCCTCCTAATGAGAACAATATGTTTCATTATGCTTTAACAAACAATGTAGGATACATTCTTGGTCCAGTTGTGATAATGTGAAGCAAAGAATATCTCTATTGAAGGTCAATATCTTGCATCTTTGAGAAAGAATGAAGTTGCCAAAGGAGGGGAGGGCTGTGTTTCTTTTCATTTCTTCACAAGAAATCTCTTAGCTTTTTAAGTTGGCACTACTATAGAGACCTGGTGTCTCAATTATTGTTTGCATATCGCTGAGAGGAATAGCTGAGGGGAATTTCTGACGAGTCTAGTTGCTTTCGTTATATAGCAAAAAGCACTGTTCTAAAAAAAAAAAAATTTAAGCGGCTGGTTAATCGCCCGCTTAAATGTTTCTGCCTGAAACCGAGCAGAACTTGCAGAAAGCGTTCGGATTACTCAGTCAGGCGATTAATTTGCTCAAGCGATGATTTAGCGTCTAATCAGTGATTAATTAGCGTACGTCTAAACGTTATTCAATTGTTTTCTAAATGGATTCGAATTTCGAACACATTAAGCTAATTGAACTCGAACCCGGTCTAATAATTAAAGATATAAATTATCACGTGTTGGAGAATTAGGACTCGCGAGCTCTAAATTTATCCGCATCCTCGATCCTCCTTTGACGACGATGAAGCTCCTGAATCTCACGAAGAAACTCTCGATGCTCACGACGACGAGACGATAAAGCTCCCGAAGTTCATGACAAGGGCGATCCTCCTGGGGAATTAGAGTTCCCAAGCTCAATGACGAAGAAGTTCACAAAGCGATGATCCTCCTGTGGCGAACTACCCCTTCGACGGCGACTTTCCTTGCAGTTGATCCTCTCACTGCAACCTCCCTCTTTGTCGACAAAGACCTCTCCCCGCGATCAGCTCTCTGGTCAGCAACAAAGCATCGACGGTGACCTCCTCCTGCGTCGACGGCGACCTCCCCCTGGTTAGCTCTCTCTCTCCCCTCTTGCGTGCACGAATTTTGGTCAGGTTCTTACCAATGATTTTTGTTTCTTTTAATAGGTTAGGAGTGCCTCAAGCGTGAGAAGGATCGAGTTGGACATTACTTACAATTGCATCTAGCAGTGAATCAAAGTTGTTGGAAGTATGTTACTTTTGAAAGAAAAACATATGGTCGTTCATTTAAAAAGCATTTTTTAAGCATAGTTGTTGGAGGTGGAGATACATTGATGTATTTTGAACTGATTGACATTATTACTTTTTAAATTTCTCTTAGTACTGGCAATTTAATTTTTCAAGTTATGTTTGCTATATCTTTTATGTTTTCTTTGGGAGTTTATAGAATTCATATTTGTATGTTTTAAGTATTATAATATTATGATATATTAAAATAATTATAAAATTTGTAATTCGTTTAATCACCGTTTAAATCTTTTAAGTATTATGTGCTCTCAGACCACGCGCATACTGAAACCGCTTTTTAGAACATTGGTGTAGAGTGGTTCCATTAATTGAACTCGGTTCATGAGTGCATTTGATTTGTTAATCTCATGCAGGTCTTTGTTCTTAAATGTGCAAATTACAACATCTGTCTACGTGGTAATTTTCTCCTCCGTTGTTGATCAGTTAAAACGTTGTAGCCTTTGTCTAGCCGCACATGTGCATCATCTAGCATGGTTGAAAGTCTGATATTAGGGGCGGAGGAGGGGAAGCATCTTTGACTTCTCATAGCCTGTAAAGCTGTAAATTTTGCATGTCTCTCTCTGCTCCAGGTAACTCTACGCTTAATTGCGGTGTACTCTCAAATTCGTGATCTTTTTGGCTCTATACCATTTTTTATATCTCTAACCATCACTCCTGAATGTATTATTTAGCCCAATTGTTTCTCACAATATACCAAAATCAAGCTTCTCTCCTGCTCCATTATGCAGTTGGAACTCTTGATTTATGTAAGCAATAGGAAGCAATTTAAAGGATGTACTTTAACTGGAATAACTGCGAACAAAGTAATTAATCATTAGCAGAAACATTATTCTAATTGTGCAAAGAGATCCAGTATCTTGTAGGACAAGTTTCATGTTATTTCTGGGCTTTTTGTTGCTGATACTTACATGTGATATGCATTATTACCATAGAGACCATGTTATGCTGTGATGTGTGGCCTTTTAGAACCAGAATGAGCAACAATTGACAATTACACAACTGAATAGTTGGCGGGCGCCTATTTATTCTGCTTGATTATTATGAAAGTGTCAGCTATTTTGGGTATTACAAAGGTGTTGCAGTTCCTAGCTAGATTTTAGCATGATGCTGTAGCAAATTCTTTTTATGTACAAGTAGAATGATCATGTAGTCATTGAGTTATGCTTCGAGCAGATTTTTGTTAGGCTTTGATGAAATTAAGCGAGTAATATATATTTTTAGGCCAGTTTTGATTCATGTGAAGGGGAGAATCTCTCTGTTGAAGGTTGGATATTGCCCATCTTCTGACAGGAAAGTTATTGAGAGCACCATTTCTCTAATCTGTTGTTCTCAGGTGAACTTAATTTTTTTAGCTGACATTATGATCAATATATATCCGTTCAACTTTTTATTCTTATATATCCGGTATTTGTTATCGTTGATTTTGTTTATACTAGAGGGATTTTGTGACACATTTTGTTGCTACTGGTTATTGTAAAGGCCGGTTTCATTGAATCAATTATTTGATAGACACCAAAGTAGCAAAAAAATCACGGTTTCAGGTTTAAATCCAAGCATATCTTATTCTGAATGTATTATTTAGGTCAATTCATCCTAACAAAAGAACTAAAATGAAACTCCTTCCCATGTTGTTCAAACATTTTGATAATGAAGTTTGCAGTTGATGACCATCCACAAAATCATTGGCAGGAACATTCTCTTAACAATGCAAAATATCATTAAATTTTTTTTACAGGAGTCGAGTTTTAGGCTGTTTGTGTTCATTGAATCACTTGAGCGAGCTTAAATTATGCTCAAACTTGTCTCGTGGGGTTTATTGAACAAACCCTAGCGAGCTTTGTATTTGTATACATTTAACAAAGATTATATCAATGTCTAATCTTTAAGATTAGACTTCCTTTAAGACCCTATACATCTTGATCCTCAAGTCATCTGTCTCAATTTTTTTGAGATATGCACAACCTTAGCTGTTGTCAGATACAGATATCAGTGATGGACAGTGACAAGGTAATATAAAATAAAACATGTATTCTTAGTTTTAATTTAATCAACCACCATTGCCAGCCAAGTCCAAACTGGGCATGAGCTTGCACATGTTTCCCCCTGTAGCTGTTGAGGATGAGTCCACGGTCCAAATCACCATCACAGGCATCTTCTCCTTGTCCACACCCTAATCTTTGCACTGAGAATATCAATGGCAGGTAACTAACAACTTCATTTCTACTCTGAATTCTGATTCTAGAATTTTGAAGGTAGGTGTTTGGTTGCAAGGAAGTGAGCGGAAGTAAGGAAACGGGAAAGTATAATTGCTCACTTCTTTATCTATCCAAACATCGGAAAAGGAAAATAAGAAAACTCCTTTTCCTTTTCTCTTTTCTCTTTTACACAACAATTTCCTCACTTTCAAAGTGCTACAGTTAATTTTGTGGTCATGTAAATCTCATTTTAATAAGTTGTAGTACAAAACAGTTAATTTTTTGATCATGTAAATCTCACTTGCATTCTAATTACAGTCCATTTTTTATTTTTCTTAATTAATTTTTATTTTAATAATATTTTGCGGTCAACTTTGTGGTCCACTTTTTCATTTCCACTTTCACATTACCATCCAAACACTGGAAAAGACAAAACATTTTCCAAATCACACTTTCCAACAACATCCAAACACCGAAAAACTTACTAACCAATTCCCAAGTTCCAAAGGGAACTATTATCACTTCCTCACTTCTTCACTTCATTACTTCCACCCTTAACTAAACAGGCCCGAAAAAAAGGTTGGCATTAAAATGTTAAAGGAAAGCTTGTCTTAGGTTGTAAGTGATTCTGAAGAAAGAAACCCATTTTTTGCAATTTGGCTTGCCCATCCACTGTCTATGAAAATGCTGGGTGGTCAGTCTTCTAGTTTTTCCAGAAAGAAGATGAAATCTTGATCAGGGATTCAATTGTAAGGAAAAATAATCTTAAAAACTTACCAAATAATATATTATGTTATTAAATCTCAAATTACTAAAGAGTATGTCAGAATGAATCTTTTTTAAACATTCAATGGCTCAGAAATGTAAATACAGATAATCTCTATGGCTCACGTGTAAATCTCCCTTCTGTCTTCTACTTCTAATCTTTTTTCCCTGAGGGGCTATTTGGCAAAAATACTCCAAAATCGGATATCGTACAAATTATTTTAAAAAGTTAAAATGGATATTAAATTTTCTTCCCAGCTTTCACAGCAAACATCAAATAATATATCAAACACAAATTGAATTTTCCACTAATTTTTAAGACAAACAAACAACACCCCTAAAACGGTCCCCACTCCAGTGCTTTTCACACCTTTACCTAATCCTAAAAAAAAAATCTCTACAATCTCCATTACTCACTTTGCTCAATTATTTAGCAACAAAGACAGTATAAAAAAGAACCAAAAAAGATAAAAGAGAGGGAAAAAAAATTAGCAGACCCAGTCACTCCAGTGTATCTTTTTGTGCTGCTGTCAATTGTCATCCAAATTCTTCTTCAGGCCCTCCTCTCTCTCTCTCTCCTCTATCTCTCTCAATGACCTAACCCCGCCCCCCATTAAAATCGACCACCGACGAGTTATCCAATGGCTCGCCTCTTCAGAGATCGAGGAACCCTAGGCGACTCCAATCGCCACTCGAGCTCCATTCGCTTCTCTTCTTCCTCCCATCTCCCCACGATGCCCGCCGTCGACCTCCCTCCCCCTTCGGCGACCTCGCCGTCCCCCTCTCCGATCCCGAGCTCCGCGAGACAGCCTATGAGATCTTCGTCGGAGCCTGCCGCACCACCGGCGGCAAGCCCCTCACCTACATTCCCCAGTCCGAGAAGACCCCCAACTCCTCCGAGCGCTCGCTGTCTAATTCCTCGTCCTTGCTGTCTTCGTCGATCTCGCCCAATCTTCAGCGGTCGCTGACCTCAACGGCGGCGAGCAAGATGAAGAAGGCGCTGGGGATTAAGTCGCCGAAGAAGAGTCCAGCGAAGGACGGCAGTCCGTCGAGAAGGAAGCAGATGACGGTCGGGGAGCTGATGAGGGTTCAGATGAGAGTCTCGGAGCAGACGGATTCGAGGATTCGGCGAGGGCTGCTTAGGATCGCCGCTAGCCAGGTAAGAAAAGTTGGGGTTTTTAGGGTTTTTGTTGCTGATCTGCGAGTTTCTTTAAAGTGCAAAGTGTCGGAGCTGTAGATCCGATTACTTAGGGAACAGATCTTTTCTAATTTTTAGGTCAAGTGGAGGCAGGGAAATTATACTGAAAAAATTTATCTTTTCTCAAATGCAATGAGTTGGGCTCTGAACTGTGCAGTATTTTGTCATGCTATGAAACAGTTTTCTATATTTACCATGATTCTTTAAAATAAAATTAGTATATACTTGAACTCTTGTCTTTTCTCATAATTAGAAAACTTTATTCTTATTTTGTTTTGTTTGTCTCTTTCTTGAACAAATATATAGAATTTGGCATTTACAATTTAATTTATGCTTGTGATTCTTGTATTTGTGGGAATAGGAGTGTTAATCGCCCCTGATGCAGTGTAATTGTCTTCATTGGCAAAGTATGGGTTTGGGTCCTTTCTGTACAAAGAATTTAGAGCCTTTTGAGTCTTAACAATGTGTGCTCTATCTGTATGCATGTAATTAAGTAGGAATTCTAGCAAGATGACTTAACTATTAAATGTAGAACACCACATATGACTTTGTTTGCATTTCTTTTGGGCTCTTTTCTCTATTCCAACAGCTTGGGAGGCGCATAGAGTCGATGGTTTTGCCATTAGAGTTATTACAGCAGTTTAAAGCTTCAGATTTTGCAGATCTGCAAGAATATGATGCATGGCAGCTTAGAAATCTAAAGGTTCTCGAGGCCGGGTTACTTGTGCATCCTCTTGTTCCATTACAGAAGTCAGATGCCGCAGCACAACGTCTTAGGAAAATCATACGCGGAGCTTCGGAGAGGCCAATTGAAACGGGGAAGAATTCAGAGTCGATGCAAGTTCTGCGGAATGCTGTGATGACCCTTGCTGGCAGATCATCTGATGGATATCCTACTGAAACATGCCACTGGGCAGATGGCTTCCCATTGAATCTCCATTTGTATCAGATGATATTAGAGACCTGTTTTGATAGTAATGAGGAAGGATCAATAATTGAAGAGATTGATGAGGTTCTAGAGTTGATTAAAAAACCTGGGCTGTCCTTGGAATAGATCAGAAGCTTCATAATCTTGTCTTCTTGTGGATTATGTTTCATCGCTTTGTTACAACTGGGCAAGTAGATGCTGATCTGCTGTTTGCTGCTGATAATCAGTTAGGCGAGGTTGTGAAGGATGCTAAGTCGACAAAAGACCCGACATATTCAAAAGTACTGAGTTCAACATTGAGTGCGATAATGGGTTGGACAGAGAAAAGACTTCTTGCTTACCATGATACCTTCAACGCTAGTAATATTGAATCTATGGAGTGTATTGTCTCTTTGGGGGTTTCTGCAGCCAAGGTTCTAGTTGAAGATATTTCTAATGAATATCGTCGGAGAAGGAGAGAAGACGTTGATGTTGCTCGAACTAGGATTGACACCTACATTCGATCATCTCTTCGCACTGCATTTGCTCAGGTAAGTTGCCTTCATCTGCGGAATCTCTCTATTTCACCATATACACGTGTTCTTGATACAAGATAATTGAAGTAGCACCATATTTTCCCTCTGGTCTTTAAACTCTTATACAACTAGTTTTCATCCCATATAATCCTGATACGTCAAAAAAAAAAAAAAACACTAGATACTTGTTTAGAGTATCATGGATTTGTATTATTTAGTATGGCAACTCATAAGGAGACACTCCACACACATTTCTGCAGTAACACTTTGGTTGGTGTCAAATTTAGAAGGTTCCAGTACAAGATTAACAGAATCCACATTTTACAGTAACATTTTGGTTGGGGCCAAATTTATGGGGGTAAGACAGGGTTTGGTAGGAAATCTTGAAGCCAGTTGGCAGTAGTTGTCGGTATGCAGCTAGGGATCAACTATTTGCTATAGGAAAATTGCATCCATCCCTGAGGCAACTGTATAGCTGATGAGCCACATTGAAGCAGAACCCACAATGCACAGATGCATATCCCTTTTCCTTACTGTTGCATGGGGATAAGAGTAAAAAAAAATAATAATAAGAATGGAAATGGTTTACCATATTATTAGATATTTTCATGTCGTTATTAATTTTTTTTTTTTACGACTGACTTTATCTGATTGTATCATTGCCAGAGGATGGAAAAAGCAGACTCAAGTAGGCGTTCATCAAAAACCCAGAGTTCTTCTACACCACTTCTTGCAATTCTTGCTAAGGATATTGGTGATCTTGCAAACAAGGAAAAAGAGTTATTCAGCCCAATATTGAAGAAGTGGCACCCTCTGGCTGCGGGTGTTGCTGTTGCCACTCTTCATTCTTGTTATGGAAACGAACTAAAGCAATTTATCTCAGGTGTTACAGAGCTGACTGTTGATTCTGTCCAAGTACTGATAGCTGCAGACAAGTTAGAGAAAGATCTTGTGCATATTGCTGTTGAAGATTCTGTTGATAGTGAGGATGGTGGAAAGTCTCTAATCCGTGAGATGCCTCCTTTTGAGGCTGAATCTTCTATTGCTGATCTTGTGAAGAAATGGATCAAGACGAGAGTGGACAGACTAAAGGAATGGATTGACAGAAACTTGCAACAAGAGGTATGCTCTTGCTACCTTCTATTTCAGCTTCCCCTCACTCCAAGTTTACTTCCGAGAATAAGTTTAATATATTATAGATCGATGCGGGCACACCTTTAAAATCAAAATATTCTGCCATGAATCATTTTCATTAAATCCTTCTATTTTACCAGTCAAAGCTTGATTAGATTTATCTATGCTATTCTGTTGAAAATTATTGAGAGAACTAATTCTTACATATTACGTAGATCAAATATTTTCATAATTTAAGATTTTTGTTTTATAATAATTATGCAAGACGGTGACTTATTTATATGTAGAAGAATTGCATTTTTTTCCTGTTTCATTCTTTTGATAGATATATGTAAAAAAAAAAAGTACAAGGGAATACACATGGGGTCACTAGCTCTAATGGCTCCATGATTAACCAATCAAAGCTGAGACTCACCAAGTGTGTGAGAACAGTGTGTGGTAACTAATGGCAATGGCAAATGGGCGAGACCTAGGTTTAATTCTTTCTTCCCAAATCTTGCAAAATATAAAATGAAGATGGATGCACTAGTTATTCCTTTAGATCTGAAAGTCTATATTAGCTAAGTGAACTTTCAAAGCTTAACTAAATATTTCCAGTATGAACATGGGTTGGTGGCGGCTACGGTTCTTGTACGATCCTTTTTTCTATTCATGTAAAGGATTATATTCTCCCTTTCATCCACTAGTATTCAAATATGGTTCTTGATGTAGTAGAAAATCAATATAATTAGCAAGGGTTCTTTGGTATTGTTTGTACATACCATGAACTCAAAACGAGTATCAGCCTCAGCTCCAATTCAAGTGTTGTTCGATCACATGGGCGCGCATCATACGCTATTTTTGAAGAGATTGAAGTGAGTTTATTTTGTTAAAATTTGTTATCCTCAACTGTCTTAGTTGAAGTGTTTTATAGTAAGCACTGCCCCTCTTGTGGTGTTGATTTTAGTGACTGTTGAAGGGGTGGGGGTAATTAGGAGGTAAAGCGGGAGATAAAGGATGAATGTAATTTACAAGCTTCATATGTCTTTAACAATGAGATTGGATGTATGACACAGGAAAAGAAAGGGGAAAATGGAATTAACATTATTAGGAAAAGGGTTATTTCTTTAAGCCAAGTAGGAACAGTGTTGTTGAAGGTGCAAGGAGGCGTGCGAGCGAGACGCAAGGCGAGGCGAAGCGCAGCCCTGCGCCTCGCGGCGACGGCCAAGCGCGCGCCTCACAGCGCTTTGAAGAATTGGGTTCGAATTTCGAACTCGTCAGCTAAAGAAAACCAGAATCTGACCTAATACATGTTATATATAATTTTCATCTTTGGGAACTAGGGCTTGAGTTTTTCTTTGAGTGCTAATTCTTCTCTGTGGCAACGACGACAATGACTGAGATTTCTGGAGCTACGACTGTGAGAGAAAGAGAGTAAGAGGAAACGCAGTGGTCGGCGATGACGACGGGCATCCACGATCTCCGACAAGCATCCCTGAGTAGTCCACGGCCTCCGATGAGCTTCCCTTACTGTTTTCGAGCTTTGACTGAGCTTTTTCGACTGTTTCCTAGTACAGGCGAGCATCCCCGACCTTCGACGAGCATCTCTGACCTCTGACGAGCTCCCCCGAGCGCCGGCGATCTTCGCCTAAGCTTTTGGAATCTGTCCGAGCATCAGTGAGCTTTCTGGAGTTTTGCCTGAGCCTTGAGGAGGAAGGAGGAAGAAGAGCAGCAGTTGCAACCTTCATTTTTTGGTCTGCTATAGTGTTGTTGTTTTCTTGGTCTGCTACGATGTTGCACTGCTGCTATTTTCTTGGTCTAAAATTGTGATCTATTGTATATTGCAATTGCAATTCTTGATTTGTTATTAATGTGATTGTCAGCTTCTTCTTCCTTGCTTTTTTGATGGTGCTTCTACTTTGTGATCTTTTTGGGCATGGGACTTCTGAGAATATATTTGTTTTTGTGCTTAGAAAAGTTGGGAACCTGTGAGGAAATTTGTGAAGAGGCTTTACTACATTGCTTCACTTTCTTCTCTTTCATTCTCCTTTGTCGCTGGTTGATCGAGCCAAACCTGCACAACAAAATATAGAAGTTTAGAACAGTGCTAGGTCCTCAATGCTACCGTGTAGTCTCGGGCTAACGGGTCGTGATCCACAGGGAGGGTCAGCAATAGAAGCGTTAGGTAAGTCTTCTTTCTAAGTTACTACACCGGTTAAAGATCTTCTTTGTTTTAAAGAAAAAGAAAATAAAAATAGTTAAAGCTAAGTTAAACTAGAGGAATTCCAAGAGAAAGGAGATGATTTTGTTGTTTTGATTACTAAGTTAAAAGAAAGAAAATAAACAAGAAAAGAAAGGACATACCTTGGAGTAATTAAAGGAAAACAAGCAATCAATTAAGTTGAGTAACGATGAAGAGAAGTGGAATAGTTCCATTGGCTGTCACTCTCAATATAACTATCTTTAAGGAAGATTATATCTAGTGTTACTCTAAAGATAATTCTCTCTCTTATCTGTCATGAAACTCTCCCTAATCCAAGCTATAAAGAAGGCATGATTAGCAAGAAAGCATAAAGGGAGCAAATAAAAGTAAATAAAGCAACTAAAGTAAACAAAAGAACTAAGTTGAAAAGAACAGAAGAACCTTTATTGAAGCTGTCACCATCAGTTACAAGCACTCTGCTTTCTCTTTACAATTCTCTCTCAAACTGAAAATACAATGGACAAAAAAGAATCCTAACCCTAAAACTTTCTCTAGAGTTGCACTGTGGAGTCCTCTCCTCCGGAGTTGTGCTGAGAAGATGTGATTGTACCTATGCTCTACCCCGCTATTTATAATAGTAGTAGATTGACTCCCAGTAGAAGTTGTGCAACTATCTTTAGAACTTGAATTTGAACTTTGAATATTAAGATAATATCATATCTCTTGACTTGGGGAGCAAGTTATTATCAATTTTTGAATTTGAATCCTCCCCTTATCTTCAAACTTGATTTGATTTATTCAGAGTTTTATGTAAAAGTTCAATTCTGAATTAGTCTGCAGCTAGTCGGCGCGCTGATTGCTGAATATGATTTATCAAACGATGGAAACAGTGGTCAACATGAGAATTATATCTCTTTAAGTCCTCTTTCTGGAGTACCTTGAATCATCAGATTTGAGTTTATGTAGCGAAAGTTATGCTCAAAATGTTAAAAGATATCCAGTCTGAATTCGAGTCTAAATTGATTTAGAACTCTGAATTTAACTGGATTTCTTCTTATCTCCAAATATGATTGATTCATCTCATACGTTGATCTTTTCTCTCTATTCATTTATCTTCAACGAAACCGATTGGGTCTTCAAAAAAGTTCTGTTTTTGCATTTTGATGGTATTATCTTATCTGATATATCCGGTTTTCAGATAAGATGGCTTCTAAATCTTTTAGTTTTGAATCGATCCTTGTTTATTTGCTTTATCTTCAGTTGATAATTTAAATTTTCTCAAGAGTCTGATTTATTTGGCTAGGATTTGTGCTTATCTTCTTTATATCATAACCTGCATGAATTTAGACATTAAGACAAGTGAGTTGTAGGAATTATTATAGAATAAATGTAGGAATGCAGTAGTAACTATGTAATATATGTGTCCTAACATTGGCCCTTTGTGTTGTCCCTGCGAACTCCCTTTTCCATGAAGGGACCGTTTGGTTCGCTGCAAGTGAGAGAAAATGTGTAAATGAGAAATGGGGAGGAAAAGATGAGGAATAGGAAATTGAGATTTGTGCATGTTTTTCGGTGTTTGGTTGTAATGTGAAAGTATAAGTGAAAAAATATAGTGTGTTTTCCGGTATTTGGTTAGTAATGTGGAAGTGAAAGTGAAAAAGTTGATCACAAAGTTGACCGTAAAATAATATTAAAATAAATATTAATTATGAAGTTTTTTTTTTGACTGTAATTAGAGTGCAAGTGGGATTTACATGACCACAAAATTAATTATTTTGAGTTACAACTTAAAAGTGAGATTTACATGATCACAAAATTAACTGTAGCACCATACAAGTGGGAAAATGGTAGTGTAAAAGGAAGTTGTAAAAGGAAAAAGGGAAAAGGAAAAGGCGTTTTCCCATTTCCCTTTCCGGTTCCAAACAAACATCGGAAGTGGGAATTGAATTTCCCACTTCCACATTTCCCCACTTCCTCCCCAAACCAAGCACGTCCAAGTTTCATTTGGTGATGCTATGATAAAGCTTTTGGGTTTGATTGTTAAAAAATGAATTGTTACAAGGATGAGGCTAGTTACTACTGTTGCTGCTTTGGCAAGCAATTCAAATTGATGATTTATCAACCTGAAACAAATTCTAAAAACAAGAAGTTTTCAAGTTTACAGACTACAATGAAGAAACCTTTCCTAATAATAGAGATACAAATTTGAACGTTTTCCAACTCTACAGACAAAATGTAGAAAACAAACCACTGCCAGATGAAACTTCTCAATCTCTTGCAGGCAGCCTGGTGGTAGAGTAGATAAAAAGGAGACTACTCCAGATACTGTTAGAATCTCCCCATTGTGAACATAGTGACATCTAGAATTCCAAATTTGAAATAATTGAAGCTCATATTTTGATATAATAGGCCTGTGACAATTTGATACAATAGGGTTGTACATTGTAAATGATCATACAATGCAAACACTGCAAAAATGTTGCAAGATTATGTTCTTTTTTGCCTTTAAGATCTGGTTGTGAACGTGCAAGAATTTGACTCTGTTTGAAACTTCATAAAAGGACAATAACCACTAAAAACTGAGAATATAAGAAGAATAGCAGCAAAATATATGCAAATTAACAACCAAAAAAATTGTTGCGCCTCATTGAAGTGAGGCGCATCGTCTCGCTTGCGCTTTGCGCCTCACGCACATTAAGTCATTTGCGCCTCGCACTATGCTTCGCGCCTCGACAGCACTGAGTAAGAATTAAGTAAAAGCCTAAAAGGGAGCTTGGGCGAATTATATTTTCCATTTCTATTTAAAAATTTAGAAGTTCTTCTATTTTTCAATACATTCTTTGTTAATATGAACTGAAATTGGATTGAAGACTCTGCTATAGTATTCCTTCAATTTCTTTGCTACTTTCTTTAATATTTCATTTTCTATATGCAGGTGCAATAATTATAAAGATTTTCCATCTGAATCAGCGTATTTTGTGTTTTATTGCATTCTCTGCAGCCTTTGTCTTCATTTGACACTAGATTTTTGCGCAGCTGCAATGCTCTTAAGAAACCCGTTTATTTTCTTAAGACGTAATTGTATTGAGGATGAGCCAAAGTAAACTTTACAAGTAGGAGTTAGTCCAGTCATGAATTCTTAAGTAAATTATACCCACTCTAAAATAAAAAGTTTTAAACAACTTCAACAAGTTTTTTTTTCATAAAACTGTAATATGTTTATCATGGTGTGAAATCTTGGTATCGGTATCTGTATTGGCCTTAGGATTTTGGAGAAAGGCATGTAGGCTTACATGCTCACCCCTAAACACAATGAGACCACAAAAGTATATGCATGAAGGCACGTGGCTCAAGGATGTATATGTATAAATGATAGTGTTTTCTTTGGACTAGGTTAGCACGTTTTCCCTGTTATGATTATATCTCATGAGGTGATTGGCGTTAACATGTTAATTCTCTTAGCTTTTTCCAAAGATGCTTTGAAGCTAGATTATCACTGTACCTTTATAATGCAAAAATGTTGAATATCTGCGAAACTAGAAAATTGAAGTGGCAGATTAGTGTCACTGAAAGTGTAGGCATTGAACAAATTAATGACAATGTGATGGAAAAGTAGAGAACTGGAGTACTTTATAATAGGAGTGTGAATGAGAGTAGAGGTCAAAATTTAGAGAGAACTTGGGATGATGTTGAATGGTTTAAATATTAAGGGCAAAGACCTTAAATTAACTAACTCGGCAGTTACAATTAAGGATTTCTAATGAAGTTTGTTTTGCCACTCGATGTTTTCCTTAATGAAAATATAGGCGAATGCCATAGGGCTGATTCCCTAATAACTTTTGCAAATTAAGGACAGTGATGGAGGAACTAATAAAGGCATTATCGTAATTTTCAATGAGTTCTAGAGGCTGTGCCTGGTACTTGGGAGTGGGATTAGGGTATGATGTTGTGGTTTATGTGAATTCTACTTTATTCCTGCATTTTATTTGTCATGTTCTATGGAAATTACTATACCTATCCCTTATGTAGCAAAATTATGGCAAATTAACAATGGCTGATATTTCTCACCCCCTTGTTTTTATGCGTTTTGCTTTTTTTTTTTTTTTTACTTTGGAGTATATTGTTATAAATGTCTACCATCTTTTGCAATGTCTAAAAAGCAGTCGCACTATGCAGGGAACAATAAGCATGCCGATAACTAATTTCCAAAGTAGGAGCCACGTTGCTTAACAGTAACCTCAAATTGTTGAAAGTATCAAAAGAAAATAGAAGTAAAACAAAATGAGCGGAAAATAAGAAACATTTTTTTAAAAAAAGATAGATAAAGAATCATTCTTTAATCAAGATACCAAATATAAACTATGAGTGACTTGAAATAGTTTTCTTGTCCTATTCCCTTGGTTCTTCCTCTTTCTTTTCTTCCCTTGACTTTTTTCTAAAAATGTTTCCTCTCTTTTCATCCTTTCATCTCTTATTGTTTTTGAAGTGTTCTTTTAAAGATTTTCGTGCGGCCAAGATATTTTGTTTGGCAGATGGAGCTTTAGGAAATGTGCCTTCAGTTTCTGTGCAAGCCGGGAACCAAGATAATGTATCGTTTTATCTGGTTTATTTACTGATGATTCAAAGATATTAACTCCTGTCTATAATAGTTTGCATAG
Organism: Agave tequilana; assembly: GCA_038442645.1. Taxonomy (NCBI): domain Eukaryota; kingdom Viridiplantae; phylum Streptophyta; class Magnoliopsida; order Asparagales; family Asparagaceae; genus Agave; species Agave tequilana. The sequence goes on from JAVJIF010006323.1 coordinate 146,132, forward strand.
CATGACCTCATAATCCAAGCCACAAAGAACTGTCCACCTTCATGAATTTGGTGTTCTCTGTGAAAAATCAACCCGTGCAACCAGGCAAGTTATTATTTATTTTCTTGGATGGGTGAAAGAAATCTCTTGTTATCAAAGAAACCATTTTACATTTTTGAGGAAAAAACCTAACTCCAGACTTGAAGCTCTCTAAGAGTTCCAGTGTTCTGTATGAAGAGTTGTGACTGATTTGTTCATCAACTGCTACTAATGTTGCAAATAATATTCTAATTGTGAGAAAAAGAAGAAGAGTCCTTTGCTTTTCACTGAGGGGCTCTCTTCTGTCATTGAACATGTGCTTGCATGTAAGCACTGGAGGATCAATCTCATGCTTTTACCTGGAGCTTTGTAGGGGAGATTATAGTATACCGTCTTAAAAGTTTTCTTTTTTGTTCTTTTTTTTAATGTTTTTTGTTTTTTCTGGGTGCTGTTGCACATGCACGTGGGTTGTGTGCATGCAATTGCATGTCTATTTCCCCTGTTCCTGTATTCTTTTGGTGCTGTTGGTACATGTACTTCTTTTTCTTACATTTTACATCATAATAATGTTTTGGGCAACAGTAAGCAATGATTAATAAACACTTAACTGGAGTTCTGGGACAATTTTCTTTTGCATCTAATATGTATGAGAGAGAGAGAGAGAGAGAGAGAGAGAGAGAGAGAGAGAGAGAGAGAGAGTATGTGTGTGTTAACTATCATTATGCCAACAAGAAATTCGTCTATGTTGACTGGACTGCATGGCTTCATTAGTATTTCATGGTTAATGTCTTACTCATCTCTCATTTTCAAGTGCTGTGTATCACTGGATTCCCATGAAAATTCAGCTTTTTATTTCCCCCCTCTTTTTGGAGTCTGAAGAATCTAAGCTCAAATGTTACACAATGTTTACCAGCACTTATTGCACAATGTTTTCTCCAATGTTTCTCATTCTCTGGAATGCTCATATTAAGTTCCAATAAAAAGAATGGTATAATGTTTGTAACTCTCAAGTCTCAACCTTTCGTGTAGTTGAAAATTCTGATCCGGGTCAAGGCACCGGTTTCATGCTCATAACAATGTGGTTGGAGGAATTAGGAACCTCATAATGATCCAAAATTGGGAATGAGGGATTTCTTGCTCTAATCTAACCTAATTTGGAGCCTTGTAGCAATTGCAAATTTTTCCTTGGGAGAGTGTAAAATCTCCTACCTGCTGTTTCATTTTCTTGTTTAAGAAGGAGATCCAACTCTGCAGATGCTCTATTCCAACTGCGTAGTAGGACTCCATTGCTTGTTGGGTTACATCTGTGGATCACCACAAAAAATCTCTTTTAGGCCCCAACGCACACATCAACACTCATAGCAAGAATATTTACTCCATACAGATACAGTATTTGTCCATTCCATGTCCAGTAAATTTTACATGCCTAAACACGCGTCTGTAGGGTTTGCATTTTTCAAGCATTATGCTATATATAATGTCGCTCGTCTTTCTTGTGCTTGTTGCACTTTAGAAGGCATCTATTTTCATATTAATTTGGTAGCGTATATCAAATGTGGAATTTGTTTATTTTCACCACTATGATATGTGTATGATAATGAACCTAATGGTTATTTGAATATGATTTACTTATCATTTATCTGAATGCTGGAGAGTAATTATTGTCTAGTTGTAACTCAATTCAATAAATATTTAAAAGCTTTATCAGTGTTTCTCATTTAGCACAGCTTAGTGCATTTAATAAGATTCTACCTCTATTCGGTTGCCATGATATTCTGAACAAATCTCTACAGGTTTGGAACCCAAGGGCAAACAAGGAGAATATTGCACCTTCAACAGTTGATATTCTCAGAATAGTGGATGAAACTTTAGATGCGTTCTTTCAGCTGCCTATCCCAATGCATCCAGCCTTGCTTCCGGACCTGATGATTGGCTTGACAGAAGCTTGCAATATTATATATCAAAAGTGAAGTCTGGTTGTGGTAAGTTTGAAACCTGTGAACTGTTTACTTTTGGCAAATAAAAAAATCCATTGTCTCTGATAATTCTCTCATTTTTAATTCTAGGAACAAGAAATACTTTTATTCCTGCATTGCCAGCATTAACGAGATGTGAGACTAGCTCAGGTTTATTTAAGAAGAAAGATAAATCTCAGAATTTGCAGAAAGGAAATCACAGGTTGGAACAATGAATGGAGAAGCTTCTTATGGTGTGCCCCAATTGTGTGTCCGTATGAATTCCCTTTATCATATCCGAACCGAGTTGGAGAACCTTGATAAGAAAATTAAAACCTGTTTAAGGAATGTGGAATCAGCTCAAGCAGACATATCAAATGGGTTTGAGAACAAATTTGAGCTCTCCTTAGCTGCTAGTCAGGAAGGAATTCAACAACTGTGCGAGGCAACAGCTTACCGGGTTATCTTCCATGATCTAAGCCATGTTCTATGGGATGGCCTGTATATTGGAGAAACTGCTTCTTCCAGGATATATCCTCTGCTAAAAGAACTTGACCCTAACCTGGAGATGATATCAAGCACAGTGCACAATAGAGTCCGCAATCGTGTGATAACAGCTTTGATGAAAGCTTCCTTTGATGGGTTTTTACTGGTGCTTTTAGCCGGTGGTCCATCTCGTTCTTTCACTCGGCAAGATTCTCAGATTTTGGAGGATGATTTCAGGGCTCTCAAGGACTTGTACTTGGCCAATGGAGATGGACTGCCAGAAGAATTGGTCGAAAAGGCTTCAACTCAAGTGAGAAACGTTCTACCACTTTTCCGAACCGATACAGAAAGTCTTATTGACTGCTTCAAACGTATGATTGTAGAGGCTTATGGTTCTGCAGCCAAATCCAGGTATCCGTTGCCTCCAACTTCGGGACATTGGAGCCCTACTGAGGCAAATACGATTTTGCGTGTTCTGTGTTATAGGCATGATAGCGCTGCTTCCAAGTTCCTTAAGAAAACCTATGGCCTTCCGAAGAAGCTCTAACTTTTTGGGGTTTAGTGTATAATAATCTACAGTAGATCAGTTGGTATGCACTTGGTATCTCTATAATTTTCCCAAGGTTCTTGGTGATGGTTATTTTCTACCATGTGAAGCACCGTACTGGCCTCAAAAGTTCAGTTGAGTTGCCTTGTTTGACTTGATTGGCTTCAAACTCCATCCATGAAACTTCGAGAGAACATGAATCACAAAGTTTGGTTGATTGGCGGTTACGGATGAGCTAGTGCAGATGGATGAGCGTTTCTCACTATTCTTTTATAATAGTTCGTTCATAAACCATTCTTTCAATTAGGTGAAGCACAAGTTCTCTGGATTTCTATATTTACTTGAGTTGTCTCTTTACCACTTTGTAGGCAGTGCGGGGGTGGGGGGGTGGTGGGTTGTGAATAATTTCCTTTACCAGCAAAGTCTTTTTTATGGTTGTGCATTTTTATGTCAAATATTAAGAGGTTTTACGTGGTCATACAGTGTTTGTAATTTGTACTTGCTCTGTGTTTTGATGTTTGCTCATTATGTAATGTAGTCGCAATCACTACTCTTATCTTGATTGATGTGCTCTGGTCAAGGTATAACCTGAACTATTCTGCTCGTAATCAAAGAGTTAGGAATGTACAAGTACAAACTAGTTTGTCTAATGAAGTGATATATGTATTCTTGAATGTAAAATCTCGTGTTCCTTCAGTGACACTAGTGTTCACATATGTTTTCATTGTATATAATGGTTTATAGACATGGGACACATGTTTTCATTGTATATAATGGTTTATGGACATGGGAAACATCTTTTCTCCCCAAAGGGTGAATGTTGCTAAAATTTGTTTCTATTTTATCTTGACTGATAATGTAATATTGACATGTGCACTACTCTTTTTTCCATTGCAATGTGCGTGTGGAAGCAAGTTTTTTTCATATCATCCATGTAGTTTGTCCACTCTGTATCCTGCATTCTCTCCATTCTGATTATTAGATTGATCACAGATTTTCACTCCTCCAATATGTGTTTTCATTCAAGAAAACTTCCTAACTTGCTCAAGTAGTTGTGAATATAAACCAAGTAGAGCTACACAATAAATCCTCCAGTTGCGGAGCTATTAAAACGAGGGGGAAAAATAGTGGAGGGAAACAACTACTTGAAGTAACCAATTCACAGAAATACTGAAAGCTAACATTCAGAAATGGAATCAATCAATCTTATGAAACTTATTTCATACTTTAAAAAGCCTTCTTCGACACAAACTGGTGCCGTATGCTGCACCTATATATACCATTCACACAGAACTGTTCTTGGTTCATGATATTTTCTCCGATTTCTTTGGAAGAACCTTGCGTGCTGGCCTCCATGGCGATCTTTCTTCCCAGCTGCTATTGCTATTATATTGAGAACAAAGCTCATAAGCACTTTCTGAAAGTTCTCCGTTCCATCTTCTTGAACATGCAGTTCCGCGACACTTAAATGCGATCGAAGAGGTTCACAGAAAAAAAAAATGTGGAAGCTTAGTTTCAGTTCACTGACCTCCAACAGCGCTTAGAATAGTTTCGGCACATCCTACTCGGCACATACTCTTTGTCCTGCGACAAATTGATCTCCGCTTCTTGATCTGTCAAATCCCTTTGCTTCCACTGGAAGCATTGTTACAAACAAGATATTGTTGTTACCCACATTGGCCAGCACAGGATGGCGCCAGCTTGCAAAGAAATTGAAATGTACTCTATCAAGGCTCTCCTTTTGAACAATCCAGTCTGGTTTCTTCTGTCTGATCCATTCAAGTGAAGTTTGCTTTAACATCGCATTGTGTCAAAGAGCTGACTTTTTCTTCGGGGATAGTTGATTAAACCCAGCTTCAAGAATCAACAAAGTCCTGTCATCCCATGTAAATATGCCGTAAGTTGCTCTAAAGCTTGGACATAAGCTAAGTGAGTTGTCAAATAACAGGGAGGGAAACGCGCGTACACACCCACTACTGTAATAATGGCCAGAGAGAATGACACACATTATGTAAGATATACAAACATCCTCCTAACTGAAACATGCCAAGAGAGAATATTTGCATGTCACCAGAACATTTCAAAGAGATTGCTACAAGCCAGAAGTTCAACTGCAACTTGTGAGATGGATGGACATTTGATATTAGGAATGGATCTTCATTACTTCGACAAAAGGAAACATGGAAATGTGCTGGATAAAAAAGCTATACCTTGTACAAAATGAGGAAAAAAATATAAATTATCTATAAGAAGATATGGATCGTTATACTATTAAGAGAAGGGATAAGTATTTTTAACTTTTCTTTCCTTACCCATTTCCTCCTCCTCCTCTTTTTTATTTGCTTTTCTTTTCCTTTTTCTTTCCCGTACGCGCACACGATGTAACACTTGTGCTTTCAAACAAGGGATAAGTATTTTTTTACTTTTCCTTTTCTTTCCCCTTTCCTTCTTCTATTCGTGTGTGTGTGTTTTTGTCTCTCTCTGTGTGCGTGTGTTGGGTTTGGGTTGTGTGTGTGTGTGTGTGTGTGGGTGGGTGGTTTTTTTTTTTTTTTTTTTTTTTTTTTTTTTTTTTTTTTTTTTTTTTTTTGGGGGGGGGGGGGTGGGGGGTGGGGGCGGGGGGTTGAGGTGGGTGGTTGCTGGTTGTGAAAGGGGTTGTTGGTCATTTGCACACAAGAATTATACTAACAAAAATGAACTGAATCATGCTTTAAGGATCAAATACTATCTAAGCTAGCGTGGACACTTCAAATTTGAAGCATGTCATGCTGGACACATGTCGGATTCTTGTGTCACACACACACACACACACACACACACACACGTAGCAGACACAATATTTTTACTTTCTATGTGATTTTCAGAATTTGTTACGTGTCCCTCTGTCATATCATGTTATGTCGTGTCTGTGCCAGCATATCCGTATCTATTCAACACAGAATGCTATCAATGATTATAAGAAGCAGTACTGGTTAGGTACTACATGTTTATCCTAATGATTTCCAAAAGCAGTATAAATGTTCATGAAAATCAAAAGCGCATCGTACGCTAATTAACTAATATGAAGGTTATCTCAAGAGTGTCTCACTGAGCAATGTTGTTGTTTTTTTCCTTCAGTCTAGATATAACTGTTTTTTACTCGATACCGCAGATATTATCTTGAAAATTGATTTACATATTCAGTACACACACACACACACTAGCAGTGCAAGTAGATTAGAACCATATTGTAAGATAATACTTCCCTGATAGATATCATATATGTTTACATGACTTAATTTTATACTGAGAAACTCTATATAACCTAGACTATCAAAACTGTTAGCTACACATGACTATATCTTTATTGATACTTGGAAGAACTACAAAATATGATTAAGCATATAAGCATGATATATATACTATTAGAGCAAGTAACCACGTTAGGGGATAATGCTTCCCTCATGACAATCTATGTGTTTTACATGGCCTAATTTTATAATGAGAAACTCAATAAATCTACATAACTAAGACTATCAGTTTTAACTAAACATCGCTATATCTTTATTGGAAGAATAACAAAATACAGTTACACACTATACGCAAATCTCTAGTTACATAGAGTTCATATAAGATTTAATCTTACTGAAATTATGAATTAAACTAGGATAGAAGACTTTAAACACTATTATGTCCTTGTAACTAGATTTACCTGTTATATCTAACATCTCCTAAAACTCATGAGGTATGACATGGAGAGTTTGTGTAACAAAAAATTAAAAATTAGATATTGAAACTGCTGAAGTGATGAAAATTACTGTGGTTGCTAACACTAATGTCAAACTATTGAACTGCAATGATGAACTTGTAAATCAAACCAAGTCGAATATGAGCTGATCAAAACTAAATTGTACACTAATGAAAGATATATGAAAAGTTAAATATTTATCTCATTGAATAAATGTAGGATTTGTAAAGATGTCCAAACTCAGTAGAAGTGGAGGTTTAGAAAATTCCAAACTCAATACAAGAGAATATTTTAAAGACACAAAAGTCGGTACAAAACTACCAAATTCAAGTAGAATTAGACTAAACAAAACCATAAATGTTTCTAGAACACCAAAACCATACTAATTTACCAGATCATCAAATTCAAAATTTGATACAATAATATATGATTAGAACAATTTCATTTATTCGCTCATTAGTTTCAGCCCGTCTCACCTTTTGCTATGAAGAATACCGATGAGCGATACCTGATGAACAATTACCTTTTTTTGTAGCGAAGGGGGCTTTGGTAAGAAAGAAAGAAAAATAAGGACAAAGGAAGAAGAAAAAAAAATTGAAATAAAAAGATGATAAGTGCATGTCAGGTCATGTTCACTTAGAAATAAAACCCTAGGGATATGGTACCATGTTAACTATGAAGGACTACGTTTTATTGACACTTAAAATTTATAAAATACAATCACATAAAACCATAAGTATACCACTCCTTATATATATCTCATATAAGACTAAATCCTACTCAATCTATAACTTGTAAGTCATACCTTTGCGAGGACTCTGTAAAACTCCAAATATGTTAGGAGCCTATAACTAAACTCACCTATTATTATCTCTAATAGAAACATTTGTTAATCTCATATAAAGGTGGCCCACTTAACCTTGATTATTTGCATTGGATTTCTATTAAAGTTGACTGATATTGAGAATGCCCATATTATAGTCACATTTATATAGTTATATGGTCTCTTGAAGATATAAAGGGTACCATGATGGAAAGGTTTATTTTCAAGGGACTTATGTGCAAATGTGCGACTCACTTTTCTCCTCCTGAAAAGAAAACAAAACTCACGCTCATATTTTTTTGAGACTCTCCATCAGAAAAGAAAAGAAGGGTTTTGTGAAAGGACAAGGAGACAGAGAAAAGCGGTCTATTTGCATTAGGGTTTGCAGGATCAAATCAAGGTCTTCTTCTTCCATTCATCACAAGGATCTTCAACCTTCATCTCAATCAATGGCTTCAGGTATGTATCATGTATTAAGTTATTTACATGAATTTAATTCCCTTGAGATGTATATGATTCTTGATCCATGGCTATTATTCCGCATTAAATCAATTTAATTTCCAACATTTGGTATCAGAGCCGTGTTTAAAGAATCAATACATCTTGGATTTAGGAATTATGGAAAGTTAGGGTTTTTGATTAACAATTCATAAAATCGAATTTTTGATCTTTTAATTGTAGAATTTGTAGAGGATTTAATAGCCCTAATATCATGTTCATATTCCTCTAATTATGCAATTAAATTGGGATCAAAATCAAAGGAATTGAAAACCCTAATTTTTGATAATTTTGGGATTAAAATCGACTAAGCACGAACTGCAATTAGATAACTGCTTCGTCGACTATTAGTCGACTAATCCCATCGTATAGTCGACTAATTCCCTTTTCCAGAAAGTTTTAAAGTCTCTGTTTGCCGCAGGAGTCAACTAGATTTTTAGTTGATTTTATGACTAGTCGACTAATTAGGTTATAGTCGACTAATCATATTTCCAAGTCGACTAATTCGGTGACCCGAAAGTTGAGAACTTTCTGTTGGATTCAGGAGTCGACTAATTAAATGTGAAGTCGACTAATAAAGTTTGTAGTCGACTAATAATATGGGTATAGTCGACTAATTTTCTTTAGCACTAGTCGACCAGACCTAAACCTATAGTCGACTTAACTTGACCTTAGTCGACTAGTATTTCCTTGTAGTCGACTAATGGTCTAATATAATCAATCATTAAAGTATGTTACACATTTAAGTTGTTGTGTTAATATTGATTGATGCTTGGTCAAGTAATGTATTGAGGTATTATGGCTTTACTCAAATAAAAGATTAGAGAATATTATTGGTTAGTTTTGTATTCATAAGGCTTATTGATTTAGTAGTTGCCAAAGTGACCTATGTTAGTAAACCTTATGAATATACAACTACATAAAAGACTTGTCAATGAGAAAGACATAAAAGACAATAATATTCTCAATGGCGGTTCTAGTTAGGAGATTGGGACTGGCCCAAAGGAAAGTCTCTTTCAAATAATTATGAACCGGGGTAGGATAGTGTAATTTATGTAACTTAGTGGTGTGGAATTGGATACCCAAAGGTAACATGACTTACTAACTAAGTGACATAAATTATATTAAACCTACATAGGTGATAAAGTTCTCACCTAAAGAGTGAACACTAGATATGCTTAGGTTTCGCCCAAAGGAGAAATCAAAGTGATATCAATAGTTCATCTTAATTAATTTAAAGTTGATGTATTGATTAGTGGCCCTAATGTGAGCAATGTCCTATTATGTTTCAGTGAACGTCCCTACTTCCCTTCACATTCATGCCACCAGCATTCCGGCCTTGGATGGTACAAACTTCTCAGAGTGGTTTGAACATGTACAGTTTACACTGGGTGTTTTGGACCTAGACATGGCTTTAATAGTTGATAAACCTGATGAAGTAACTGCTGAGAGTACAGCAGAACAGGTCAGCCATGCCAAAGCTTGGGAAAGGTCTAATAGACTCAGTCTCATGTTCATAAAGATGACCATAGCTAATAACATCAAGACTTCACTCCCTCCTACAACTATAGCATCTGAACTATTAAGTGCGGTTAAAGACCGATTTAAGTCTGCAGATAAGTCATTAGCTGGCACCCTTATGGCTGAACTTACCACCATGAAATATGATGGTAATAGAGGAGTTCAACAACACATTTTAAATATGTCTGATAAGGCTGCTAAGCTAGGATCACTGGGAATGAAAGTGGATGAGTCCTTCTTGGTACAGTTCATCCTCAACTCGCTTCCTTCTCAGTTTGGGCCATTCAAGATCCACTACAATACTCATAAGGATAAGTGGAACTTGAATGAGCTAACTGGTATGTGTGTTCAAGAGGAAGTGAGACTGAGGCAAGAAGGACAGCACTCAGTGTTGGCAGTAACTTCAGGAGGTATCCATAAGAAAAGTAAATATGGAAGAGGTAAGAGATTTCCATCAAAGAAAGAAAATGACCATGGGGAAAGTAGCCAAGGCCATAGAAAAGCTTTCACTGTCAAATGCTACTTCTGTGGCAGAAAAGGACATGTGAAGAAGGACTGCAACAAGAGGAAAGCTTGGTTCGAAAAGAAAGGTACAAATCTTTCTTTTGTATGTTATGAATCAAATCTTGCTGAAGTTCCTTCTAATACTTGATGGATAGACTCTAGAGCCACAACTCATATAACTAATTCAATGCAGGGATTTCTTACAACCAGGAAACCGAAGGAAAGTGAGAGATTCATCTTTATGGGGAACCGTCTGAAAGTGGAGGTCGAATATGTTGGTGTTTATCGACTACTCTTGGAGACGGGTCATCAGATGGATCTTGAGGATACTTTTTATGTACCTTCGATTTCAAGAAACTTAATGTCATTATCCAAATTAGATGTTTTTGGATATTCTGTTTTGTTTAGTTGTGGAAAACTCTCTTTAATGTATAATTCAATTCTGGTTGGACATGGAATTTTATGTGATGGTTTATATAAAATTTCATTGAATGATGAGTTTGCACAATCTTTATTATCTCTGCATTCGAATGTTGGTATAAAACGTGGCTTAATAAATGAAAAATCCTCAATCTTGTGGCATAGACGACTGGGGCATATCTCCAGGGATAGAATTATAAGATTAGTGAAGACTGGGATTTTGGATAACCTAGACTTCACTGATTTTGATGTGTGTGTGGATTGCATAAAAGGAAAGCAAACCAAACACACTAAGAAATGTGCCACAAGAAGTAAAGAACTCCTGGAAATAATTCATACAGATATTTGCGGACCACTCTCCATTCCATGTTTTACTGGAGAGAGATATTTCATTACCTTTATAGATGATCTGTCACGTTATGGTTATGTGTATCTAATTAATGAAAAATCTCAGGCTGTTGACATCCTAGAGGTGTTCATTACAGAAGTCGAGAGACAATTAGATAGAAAGGTTAAAATCATAAGATCAGATCGAGGTGGTGAATTTTATGGTAGATATGACGAATCAGGACAACATCCTGGTCCATTTGCCAAATTTTTAGAAAAGCATGGCATTTGTGTTCAATACACAATGCCAGGTACGCCTCAGCAGAACGGTGTTGCTGAAAGGCGGAACCGAACACTTATGGATATGGTTAGGAGCATGATGAGCTTCTCTAATGTACCCAATTCATTGTGGAATGAAGCCTTAAAGACTGCTATGTATATCTTAAACAGGGTTCCTAGTAAGGCTGTCCCAACAACTCCTTTTGAGTTGTGGACTGGTAGGAAACCTAGTTTAAGACATTTACATGTTTGGGGTTGTCCAGCAGAGGCTAGAATATATAATCCACAAGAAAAGAAATTAGACTTAAAAACAATATCTGGGTATTTCATTGATTATCCAGATAAGTCTAAGGGATACAAATTTTATTGTCCTAACCATAGTATAAGAATAGTTGAAACTGGTAATGCCAGATTCCTGAAAAATGGTGAAATTAGTGGGAGTGCTGAACCAAGAAAGGTAGATCTTGAAGAGGTAAGGGTAAATATCCCAATACCCTTTCTTTCAAGAGAAATTGTTGTCCCTCAGCTTGATCATCAAGTTGAGATACCAGAACAACAAGTTAATGTTGGTTCACTACTCCATAAGGATATTCCCATTGAAAATATTGTAGAACCACCACAACCGGCAGCTTTGAGAAGATCTCAAAGGGAAAGAAGATCTGTCATTTCAGATGATTATGTGGTATATCTACAGGAATCTGAGTATGATATTGGGATTAATAAAGATCCAGTTTCATTTTCACAAGCCATAGAATGCAATGATTCTAGTAAATGGGTTGATGCTATGAAAGATGAGTTGAAATCTATGGACCAAAATCAAGTCTGGGATCTCGTTGAATTGCCTTATAACTGTAAGAAAGTCGGGTGTAAATGGGTCTTTAAGACCAAGCGCGACTCTAAAGGCAATATCGAACGATATAAGGCTAGACTTGTGGCCAAAGGTTTCACTCAGAAAGAAGGCATTGACTATACAGAGACCTTCTCTCCAGTATCTAAGAAGGATTCTCTTAGAATCATTATGGCACTTGTAGCTCATTATGATTTGGAGTTACATCAAATGGATGTGAAAACTGCTTTTCTAAATGGAAATTTGGATGAGGATATCTACATGGAGCAACCTGAAGGGTTCGCAATTAAAGAACAAGAACACTTGGCTTGCAAATTAAAGAAATCTATATATGGACTTAAACAAGCTTCCAGGCAATGGTATATAAAGTTTAACGATACCATTACCTCTTTTGGATTTACAGAAAACACTGTTGATCAGTGTATATATCTAAAGATCAGTGGGAGCAAGTTTATTTTTCTAGTTCTGTATGTAGATGACATCTTGTTAGCCAGTAGTGATCTTTGTTTGCTGTATGAAACTAAAAGCTATCTTACCAAGAATTTTCAGATGGTTGATATGGGTGAGGCAAATTATGTTATTGGCATAGAGATCTTCAGGAATAGATCTCAAGGATTGCTAGGATTGTCTCAGAAAGGGTATATCAATCGAGTCTTAGAAAGATTTCATATGGAAATGTGTTCAGTCAGTCCTGCACCCATTCAGAAGGGTGACAGATTAAGTGGTAGCCAGTGTCCCAGAAATGACTTAGAAAAGGGTCAAATGTAGAAAGTTCCGTATGCATCAGCTGTTGGGAGCTTGATGTATGCAAGTACTTGTACCAAGCCAGATATCAGCTTTGCTGTTGGGATGTTGGGAAGATACCAAAGCAATCCAGGAATGGAGCACTGGAAGTTGGCTAAGAATGGGTCTTTTGGGCAATCTGTAAATGTGTATTTTGGTACTTATGTAATTGACATTATTGTACAAATAAAAGTTCTGTTTCTGTGTTTTCTGTTATCCAATTATGTGTGCACATATTATGTTTGGATGTTTGTTAAACAGGAAATGTCTTTACAAGACAATTACAGGGGTCATTTTGGTTATGGACTCAATTAGTAAGGGTTATCAATGTTGTGGTACATAGAAGGGAGTATGACGTGGATGTTGTATAACCGCTATGACTCGCATTGGTAATCCAAACTAATTGCAGCATTACGGTATTTCATATTTGGGCTTATCAGTTATTGTTTTTTAAATTCGTGATCACGTGTCAAGTTTTTTCAGTATGAAATCCAATGGAGTCAAAATGATTTTCAAATGAGTCTTTTCTTTTATTTGTTTTCTAAAGTTTTAACCTAATCGGTTAGTGGTCCAAGTGGGAGAATGTTAATCTCATATAAAGGTGGCCCACTTAACCTTGATTATTTGCATTGGATTCCTATTAAAGTTGACTGATATTGAGGATGCCCATATTATAGTCACATTTATATAGTTATATGGTCTCTTGAAGATATAAAGGGTACCATGATGGAAAGGTTTATTTTCAAGGGACTTATGTGCAAATGTGCGACCCACTTTTCTCCTCCTGAAAAGAAAACAAAACTCACGCTCATATTTTTTTGAGACTCTCCATCAGAAAAGAAAAGAAGGGTTTTGTGAAAGGACAAGGAGACAGAGAAAAGCGGTCTATTTGCATTAGGGTTTGCAGGATCAAATCAAGGTCTTCTTCTTCCATTCATCACAAGGATCTTCAACCTTCATCTCAATCAATGGCTTCAGGTATGTATCATGTATTAAGTTATTTACATGAATTTAATTCCCTTGAGATGTATATGATTCTTGATCCATGGCTATTATTCCGCATTAAATCAATTTAATTTCCAACAACATTAGCATTCACAAACATTTAACTATGAAATACCAAACCTTCACAAATAACGAAAGGAAACAAAATAAAAGGTGTAGTTGAACCATCAAATTTCAAAGATTTAAAAAATCTAAGTCAACAAGAATAATTATTTGCCTTGGTACATTCCTAACGTTAAAGATAGTGTATAATGCATTACTTCAAATTTGTTCGTTAGATGACTCTATCCCAAAGTGAAAAATCTACTTCTCAAATGACCTAATTTTAAGAGTTTGTCATTTTTGTTTAATAGTAATGTGTCATGCAGTTAAAACTGAGATACATTACTCCTAACAATATGTATGTTATCTAATTGAACAGTTAGCGGCTGTATGGATCACAAAGTCATTCATTAATGACTACCTGTTCTCTAACAATCAACTCGTTCACAAACTATTCATGAATCAAAATTTTGCAAACTAACAGCTGTAAATGAGTCTCCATGAACCGCTCGTCGCTAGTCAAGCCTAGCGGCCTCCACACGCTGTGAAGTGAGTCGTTGCATAATATGCCTTTTAGCGCGTTCTGAAAATTTCAGTTCAGAAATTCCCCTTGCTCACTGTGCGGGCGGGGAGGTTACCACCTTCCACAAGGGAAGAGAGCGGTTTATGTATGCCTAGTTGTCTTATGCTTTAGGAATGTTAATCTTTCAGAAATGAACTAATCATTCTAAAGATTAGTGAGCGCATGGAACATAACTGGCTTTTAGAATCTGCTATGCATATATCCTAGTGACTTTCATCAGAAAGCACAAAAACTTACAGAACTCGGTAGTGTTCCACAATACTATTAACCATATGAAGCATTCAGTTAGTATGTCTTAATGGTAAGCAACAGATTTTCATCCCATAAGTATGGCCATCCAATATTTATATTTCAGTTGAAATTAAAATAGTAAATATCACATGGAACCTAGATGTGTGACATGACATCAGTCAATAATGGAAGAAACAACTAAGGATATAACTGCACATGATACTATTTACCGAGTTGACAATATAATTTACTTCAATATATTTCACAGATTTAAAGTTGTAGTGACTCTATAGACAATTTAGCCTATGAATTCTACTAACATTAAAATTAACTCTCAATAATCAACTCTTTGCATAAGTAATAAAAGGACATAATAAAAGACATGATTCAAAGTCAAGTATTCACAAAACATTACAAATTCAAATTTTGCTACGATGTACTCAAGCTATGTTTAGAATCTAGTTCCAGCAAAAAATAATTAGAAAGGTCTATCTGCAAAAATGAAGTCAAGCAAGTGTTGATCTATATCATTGAATTAACAGATAAGGGAACACTTAGTAGGCTTCGAAGCCAAAAATATCTTTTCTTCATTCTGTATCCATTACCGTCATGACTAGAAGGAAAATCCCATTGCTCGATATCCAAGTTTCTGCATGGATTTTTAAAGAAAGTTGTCGGAGTGCCAATGGTACAAATCTATTCTACTTTGTCGACGCAACCCTCTCAAGCGGCCGACACCCTCCCGAAGAAGTCTCCTGAACAAATATCATCATTTCTCCATCTCCATTGTGAATTTGAGGTAATTTTTTTATTTTAATTTTGACACAAATTGCTGAAATTTGAGTTGAACTTTTCAAACTAGTGAGTTGTAAATCAGTTATATAGTTATATTCTAATGTAATTGTAAGTTATTCAAAAAATTCAAGTTTATATAGCGAATTTCTGAAAAATAACGATTTTTTTTGATGAGTTCTAGCAGTGTTCGGTTGAATATGACCGAACAGATTTTACACTGTTTGGTTGCACGGTACCGAACAGTGTAACATCTGTTCTATAGCATTCAACCGAACATGTATACGCTACTCGGTGATGTTCGACCGAATAGTCTATTTACTGTTCGGTTGACCTCGACCGAACAGTAAATAAGTTGTTCGGCTTTGACTAACTGAACAGTATATGTTATTGACAATTTAAATTTTTTTGACTAAAATTTTCTTCCATCACAAGCATCGTACTGCAGCGCTCGTCCTGCCGCTTCGGTAAGACACCGAAGACGAGAAGAGGCATCCTCTAACATTCCTGGCAGAGGATAATCCCCAAATAGAGGAGGGTGATGGTAATGGTGAGGTGAGGGTGTAGGCGCTGGGAGTCAGAAGAATTGACTGTACCATTTCTGGGTGGCCCGACTGACATCACACTGCTGCGTAGTTTCAAAACTCATATAGCGGCAGACATCTGAATTGACGAAGTAAGTATTTAATTTAAAATTACTAAACTCAAAGATATGTTGAAATCTGTTTAACAGCAGCGTGCTAACAAATTTTTTAGGAGAGAGAACTGCTAAAGTGTATTTTTTATACCGCAAAATTGAGTGATTGGGTATTGGACGATAGTACCCCTTTTACTCTGTATATTTATCAATCCAGACTGCAAGCTTTGACAAGTATTTCCTACCGAAGGGCAAATAAGGTTGTTATCTCTGCATTCGTGAAACAGTGGCAACTGGAGACAAATATTTTTCATATGACATTCGGTGAAATGACTATCACACTTGACGATGTTCTCACACTTGTGGGTATACCTGTGGATGGGTCGTTCTGTGAGCCTGCCGCAAAGAATAACTGATTCTCGAGAACTACTCATTAGTTTACTTGGTGTATCACCTGGAGAAGTAAAGGATGAGTTAGGCCTGGTCCGAGGTAACTCAGTTCGATTGGAATGGTTCCATTTCAAGTTTTACAATGTCACAGATGATGCATCAGACAGCCATATTTAGTGCGCTGCTAGAGCTTATCTGTTGTATTTGATCGGCTGCACTCTTTTCAGTGACAAGAGCAGGACGAGAGTTTCCATCGAGTACCTAAAGTTATTTGAGGATCTTGGTCAGGTTTCATCCTATGTTTGGGGAACTGCTGCATTAGTATACCTGTACAGACAGATAGGATATGTTTCGAGAGGTGGAGTTAAGCAGATTATTGGATATCTGTCAGTTCTGGAGGTACGATTAAATAGTTTATATGAATAATTTTCAAATGAACATCTAAATATTATATATTAATATACCGTAATTTGATGAACATGCATGGATCTATTAGCACTTTCCCACCTTGCGCCCCCTTATAACATGATACAAATGATCTTTCACGAGCGTGCATGTGGGTATGACGTGGATCGGCGAGTACTTCATTAGAAAACCTGCAAGAAATACGTGAGTCACTTAATTGTTTGCGGACAGATGAGGTAAGATATTGTCCTATGTAGTAGTCTTATTTTTTGTGAGACAAGTTATATTTACGATTCTTGTTTTCATTAGGTGATATGGAATCCATATAAGGATTTTTAGAGATCAGCATCCATTTAATCTAGAGAAGGTCAGAAGAGGGTCGATTGCAAATAAATACCATATGACTTACACATGGAGCGATAGTTTTTGGGACAGGTGGCGATCACATACACTATTGCGTGCGGAAAGAAGCGTAGAAGTGAGGTATCAATGGGATACTGTTGACGGATATATGGAGTGGTTTCGACTGGTATCTCATCCCATCATACAAAATCCGTCTAATAGATCTTTGGCTTCTGGGCATCCACGTGTTGAGGATGTTGATGCTATTGTACTTACACAGGTAATATATTGTTATATAACAAATTCCTGTAACCCCATATATACTTTTGTGAGGATTAGTAACATATTATATATTTTCACTACAACGCTCGTGCTAGAATGATTGTCGAACCCGTTCCCGAACTAGGCCCATCGGGACCACATACTGTATCGATCTTATACCAGACGTTGCGTTCAACGGTTGACGCACTTGAATGTGGTGAGAGTGGCCAACGGGAGCCTAGATTTTTGTACTGAGTTGTATGTGGGGTTTTTTTTTGTTCAAAAATTTCTGAATTTTTGAATATTTGAATAGCGGGCTCAGTTGTATGTGGGGATGGGTTTGTTAAAAAATTGCTATTTTTAATAAGAATGGGGTGCTTTCATCAATTTTGATTGTTTTTATCTAATAAAATATTTAAGGGTATTTCAGTCAATTTATATTGGGGTAAAAGGGTTACAAGATTTGAGGTTTTAAGTGGGGTGCTTTCAACACTTCTTGGGGTGGAAATAATCGCTCCCCTGGTGGAGGGAGAGAGGAGGGGAGAGGACCCATGATGCCCTGGAGGAAGCTTCTGGGTGATGAGAGTGGATAAAGCAACAGGAGCAAAACCAAATAGGCCTATATATAGCCAATCACTTCATAGAATACTAGGGTCTTCGACATAGTACGGGTCATTTTTTTCTTGTTTGTGAAAATAATAAAAAAAATATTAAATAAGAAACAAAATCATGATATTAGTAACTAGTATACCGCCGTCATCGGTGGGAAACTGACCGATGGCAGTGAGAGTGAAAGAGAGGAGGAGAGAAAGGGGGTGGGGGTCTGAAGAGGAGGAGGAGCGGGAGGAAGAGGAGGAGGAAGAAAGGAGGAGGAGGAGAGAGCGCTCATGCGGAGAAGGGGGGATCAGAGAGAGGGAGAGGGGAGGCGGAGAGGGGGAAGAGGAGAGATGGTCGGCGACTGAGCAGAGAAAGGGAGGGAGAGGAGGAGAGAGAGGGGTGGGAGAGAGATGACAGACGGACGGACACAATTTCTGAAGGAGTCACGGGAAAAAAAAACCTCCCTTCGGTCAATTTTGACTAAGATCAACTTGCAGTAGATGTGTTGAAATTCTTCCATCTGTTAATTGTTATTCCCCCCTTGCCGCCATGTTGGAAATGCATGTTTGACTTAAATTGGACCAGGAATGAAGTAACTATAATTTTAAGTAACAATTATGTGTGTTAAAACTTTATAATGCAATGCTTTGAATTTAAATTTTTATAGGTATATAATTTATCTTGGAGCTTCGGATAGCACAGCCCAGTTATTTTTCAGTAATTGTTAATGGCAAGAGTCCATCAATTAGAAATGTCTGGAATTTGATTGGCAGAAGTATCATAATGTCCTCCCACCAAATCTTTAGCAAATCCTGCTTGTGGAAATTGACAAAATTCTGACTCTGAAGGAAATGAATGGCATGCCTCACGGAATCAAGCTGTGGCATCAGGTAGTCTTCGTACTTCAAACCCAAACATTCTCGAGCTCAGAAACAGGAACAAAGTATCCCATACTGTCCATCTTATAGTCTGAAACTCCTCAAAAGCATACTAGATTCACCTCTCCTATATTGCCCTTCAGCTAACACATTATGCCTCCAAAGATATCTGGTCTGCCAGTGCCATCTTGCAATCACTGATCATTAGAAGAAAAAAGGAAGTCCTGAGCCCCCTGCTCAAGATGTACATCAAAGTAGAAGAAGGGTCCATAAACAGAGGGGCACTCTCCTTGTCAGCTTTCCGCTCCTTATGGCAACCTCAATGGTGGAGCTAGATGAATTGTAGCAATTGTAGCTCCATTTTGATATTTTGAGGGTAGAAAAGAATAATTCTCATAGTGGGAAATAGATGAATTGAAGTTAGAAGTGAGACCATAGTTCACCTAACTCCATATGAGCTTTTGCATTCACCTAACTCCATATCAACCATTAGATTCACTTAAACTAAAAAAGGTAGGGTCCATTTGAGGCTAGATGAATTGTCAACAAATTTGTAACCTTTCTCTTAATCCCGGCCGGGGCTACATGATGTAGCCCTAAATTCCGGTCCATTATCGGTGCTTTTTTGTTGATGGAGCTAGATTTATCTATCTCTAAGGTGGTGCATCCCTGTTCATTATAACCCAAATTCTTGCATCCTCTGAGGTGAGTTAAGCATCCGCGGATAGTTTCATGCTATGTCAGGCTTTTAGAAAAGTAATGCAAGTCACTTACAGAAATACTTCCTGAAAAGGCTTCCATATGAGCCATAATCAATTCCAAACAAACCTAAATGGTTGTGCTCACTTTGTGTTCCAACAATATATTTCATGTCGGTAGACTAAATTTGTCTCGGATTCACATGTGATAGTGGATGCTCATTACTACATCCAGTAGGGGAAAAAACCCTCAAAGAGTTCCAGTCCCCTCGAAAATTCACTAGTCTTGCTCGGCAGAAGGATCTTTAGCTATACATCAGTCTACTAAAAAAGCAAAAGGAGTAACCTTCATGAAAAAGAACTGAACAAGAAATTACCATTAATGTTTCATGATGCATCACAGTTGCCCCCCCCCCCCCCCCCCCCCACCCAAGAAAAAAGGTTGTCCACTTGTGCCATTTAATTACCAACCTGTGCTATTAATGAAATTTCTTTTTTTT
The DNA here is from genome assembly GCA_038442645.1 of Agave tequilana. Lineage (NCBI taxonomy): Eukaryota > Viridiplantae > Streptophyta > Magnoliopsida > Asparagales > Asparagaceae > Agave > Agave tequilana. The sequence continues at coordinate 166,225 of JAVJIF010006323.1, forward strand.
TTTTCCCCTTTCCATATAAATCTCATAACAGACAATGTGTCAAAAAATTACTGCAAAACCTACAAACCAAATTTTTTTTTTTTGATGGATTTCTAGAATGCGTTCAAGAATCGTCTAAACAAACCATTTATATTCTCAAACATAATTACGTGAGGAGAGAGTAAACTCTTATTGATAGAGTTTTTTTAAACTCTGTTGAAAGTTAGCCAAAGATCAATGCAATTAATGGTGTCAAGTACAAGAACGTACCAGTCGTATGGTGAATTGCACAGGAGGAACAAGACCTAGTCGACTAGTTATTCAGACTAGTCGACTAATGATATAAAAAGAGAGTTGAAAAATCTGTTTCACTACAGACTAGTCGACTAATAGAAATAATTAGTTGACTAAGGTATTGGCCTAGTCGACTAATACAGCATCAGCGGTCATATTTCGTTTCTGATCGAATTAGGTGTTTTTAGTTTACTTTTCTTCGTGGTTTCTTTGATTATATAAGGAGGGGGTGGTGTTTCCAATATTTGTAATCCGTAATTAATTGATTCAATAAGAATTTTCTCCTCATTGTCCAGAGAATGTAAACAAATCGTCAAACCTCGTCATTGATGGCTGTTCTCTGGCGGCATCTTCTCTGCCACGTGGGACTCCCAACAAATTACATAAAGTAAAAAAATTTAATTCCTCGCTAACAGTCGAATTCATTCATGGATAATTGAATTCGAGCCATGTATCTCTCAAAGCTTCATGAGCGATGGGAAGCTTACCCCCATGACGTCATCATCGCCGCAATAAAAAAGTCTCCTTCAAATCGACAGAGACCCCACCGACGGTGGTCGGTGTCGCTCGATGATTGGAGAAATCGAGCGCCGGTGCTGCGAGCTGTGCCCCGCCGACAACACACGTGGGAATGAGAAGGCGGTGGCCGGCATCGGCAGCAGAAAGAATTGGACGGAGCGCAGGGAGAAAAAAGACCGAGACGATTGGAGGAGGAATGGGCATTTGATTTGATTTCTTTTACTGAGAAATTTTTAGGATTTTTCAGATACAAGAATCTCAGAATTAGACCTAATTCCATCAGATTAAGTATTAAATTATTTATAAATTCCCCCATTTGTAGTAAATGCACGAAATATTTAGCCATAATTAACGAGGAGCACTTATTATTTCCATGTTGCCCTTATTTAACCTTGATCAATATACGTATGAGCATCAATTTTAACCCACAGCTAAAAATTTAAGTGAATTTTAAAAATAACTCGAGGGGGTATATTAAATATATTAAGTGGGGATAATCAAAGTAAAGAAGATTTAAGGGGGAATAGGTAAAAAGGGCGGGGACAGATAAAAATATAAAAATTGAGGGGAGAATTTCAAAATAAAGATGATTACATGGCGGTATATTTAAAAAAAAAATATTTTTTCATCTGTATTGATATACTATGTATCATAAATAATTCTTATCACCACTCTAAATCAACAAATTCCTCTAAATTCTTCTTACCATCTTACCTTAAGATTTCTCCTTCCAAAATTAAAGCAAAGGACACCTATTTAACCTTTCTTTATTTACCAAGTGTTATTGGGAACGATCTTTTTACTCTTTTTTCATAAAAAGAAAACAAATTCTCTCTTCCATCTTTTAGGGGGAAAAAAATTCCCTACACAGTTTCAATCTATACATTTTATTTCTAAAAAAAATTATTTTCTATAAAGATCATATATTTTACATCAATAATATCTTAAAAATAATATGTCTCTTTGCGGAAACTCCAACCCCCACCCAAACCAAATCCCCCCCAAAAAAAAAAAATAAAATAAAATAAAATAAAATAAAATAAAATTCCTACCCACACACAATAAAATATGTGGCTTCATGATTTGGCTATTAAAAATCTGGACACATTGTTAGCTTTAAACTTTATCTTAAAAATCTAATTTGGACTCGAAACAGAGAACACGAACTGAACGAGGCGAGCATGTAATAATAACATGACTGAGTCCAAAGTGTGTCAATTGTAATGGAGAAGCTCTGATAATGAGGATAATGAGAGGTTATGTGATGGAGAAATAGAGATGAGAATAACGAGAAAAGTTCTACCAAGATCGGATATCTTTGAGTTTGGCATGATTGGCTTATTCTCTTGCTTAAACACAACTTCTTTTTTCATTTTTACATGAAATCTCATTTTTTTTTTTTCTTTTAAAATTTAGGTTGTAGCTTTATGCAAGTGGGAGTTGAACTTCATGCAACTTCAAACACTTCTGCAAACTTTGATATCGGTCAAGCTGGATGAGGTGGATTTGGATATGTCACTCTTAATTTGAACCAACCGAACTCAACTTGCATAACTAAATCGCTCAAAAGAGGTGTTCCTCCAATGCTAAAGTTAGCTCCTTGGAAAAGAGGCAATCAAAAAGGAAACATCTCATTTGAAAGCCGATGAAAGATGAAATGTTGGGATTTAAATCTTTATACAGAGAGAACCAATCGCAAATCAGTAATTTCACATTCTGGAGTTTTAGCATGGCCTGAAATTAGTAGTAGTTTAGGGAACAATCACATGTTTTAATGGGTTTTATGACCAATTTCCCAAAAAAAAAAAAAAAGCCTTTTGGCATTATATATTTTTCTACTATATAATGGAAGAGAGAGGGGTGTAGCCAGCTGACTTACATGGGTTCTTAAAAGCTATATCACGTGCATAGCACTCCCAACTTTTTGGCATTACATATGCTAAATTTTGGACGCATGTTATAAACATGCAATAAAACATAGAATTGAAGTAAAATATAATTTATTAAGAGTTTTTATATTTTTTATAGACTTTTGCTTTAGTTATAGAGAATTTTAATGTTGAATGAGAAAGGGGGAAAAAAAAAAAAAAAGCCTTTCATCTTCTTTTATTGGATAAGCATCATGTTTTCTATATTTAATAAATATTATTTATTTTACTTCAAAATTTTCTTTTGAAATAGAGATTCCTAATAAATGTTCTTATATTTATTATTCCAAACTTTTTTTGAGATAGAAATATAAATGTTATGATTAGATTTTTGGGTATTGTAACATTTTTTATTTCACTTTATTTTTATCATTGGGGGTTTATGTAATCATGAAGAGAAAAATAAAAATCTTAAATTCTTTGTTTAATAAATACTACATTTTTCATTTAAAGATGGTGATATAGATATATGGCTAGATTTCAAGATATGATAAAGATTTGTAAATGAATGAATAGATTTTGTTTGAAAACCAATACCAAATTAGAATTCTATCATAAGAATTGTGGTTATATTAGTAGAAATTATTTTTAAGAGAGAGAAAGAGATAACTTTCGGATGTGTAATCAAGAGAGAATTAAATATCTTAAAATTTCTGTTTAATAAATGTTACATTTTTCATTTTCATTTTTTTTTAAAGATGAAAATATAGATACATGGCTAGATTTCAAAATATAATGAAGATTTATAAATGAATGGATAGATTTCATTTAGATGTCACACGAGCTTGAGTCTACCAAATTAGAATTCCGATCAAAACAGTAGTTGTGATTATAATGATAGAAGAAGCATGCTTGAATCCTCCATATCTCGGAGTCCCCAGTCCGTGTTCATTAGAAGTAGCTACATGAACATGATCATTAGATGAAGGAACCGTGTTCGATGAACATGCATAAAGAAAAATAAAAGAAATCAAACCAAAGTAAGAAATTTTGCTCCCAAGTACTACTTTTCTAAGAGGCTGAATCACACATTATATTAGTGTAGAGACAGATCAAAGTTATACTAACAATCAATGGCTCTCCTATGGCTTTTCCAAAATTTCATAACTCTCTCTCTCTCTCTCTCTCTCTCTCTCTCTCTCTCTCTCTCTCTCTTGATGTAAAGCAACATATTGGGACCTAATATATTGTAAATATATATGGTAAAAAATCTTAGAGAAAATATCAGACAACACATGCCTTCAGTCCCTGTTGTCTTTTTGAGGCTCAAGCCCATATGTCAAATAATAGGCTTCGTATCTTCAGAGAATAGGCTCACAGCCAGGGGTTCTTTCTTGGACCTCCATCTCTTTTTAGACTGACAGTAGGAGTCTTAGAATTCTGCAGCGAGAATAGAGTTAATAACCAAATAGATGATACGAGGGTCGATGAAAGAACTATAGAAGCATTAGATATAGAACATACTGATTTTGATTTCTTCGCTTTCCCGCTGATCCTATTCTTTTGAGGTTTCAGTTTATAAATTCGAACCATCCAATGATGTGTTGTGAACACCTGAATCAAGGACAGGGCAATGAAAGTCACTTTGAGAGGGTGAAAGTGAAGTAATGATTTAGGTTAAAAAGAATCTCGTAAAAAGAAAACCAGCGTCAGAAATTGGCAAAAAAAAAAAAAAAGCTGGGACGCACATGAAGATTAATAAAATGGTAGATTCTTGACACTGTATTCCAGTGTCAATTGAAATGAGAATAATGGGTTTTTTCAGCACACAAGTAAAAAACTCTCACCTCCTCAAAATGGGTTAGCCTGAAATATTTCTTGCCTATTTCTGTCCTCCTCACTCTATCAAAGCCTTTCCCATCTGTCTCAACAAACCTACGAGGGGGGAAAAAACAAATCAGCACACCAACAATTATCTGTAAATATTTATAAACTAAAAGGAAAAGGAAAAACTAATGCAACGGACCTGTAATAGGAGAGTTTGTACATGAGGCAGTTCAGCATTGTGGGAGTTGCATGGGAGTCAATACGATACTGGCCATCCCTCTAAAATTGGAGGACAGGGTGAATAAAAACATTAGATATATGAGCAATTAGCCAGAGCATAATATACGCTATATTGCTGGTGCTAGAATAGTTGTCAAAATGTTTTATTAAAACTAATCCAAAGATATAGACATGCATAATTGAGGCCACGAGCATTGACAGGGAAGCTAGACACTGAAAATATGTGAATGCATTGTGAAATTTTCTTTCTTCAGCATAGAAAAAGACCCAACTACTTCGGGCTCACTGGATCCAGTACTCATGAAGGATGATCACATGACACTAGACTGATCAGATGAAAAATTCCACAAGACTCAAGACTACTATTTCATTTTAAAGTGATATTGTTGAGCAACATGGAATCTCACAAGATAATCAGGTTCCTTGATGTGGGGAAATACACCACCTCCAATGCGAACCATCCACAAGAACTTATTGATATCGTCACTTGGGTAGCCAACAAGACCTTAATATCAAAACAAGACATTCAGCGTTGATCCAGGTTAACTATTTTTGAGTAAATCAATTAAAGTAACTGGAAGTCACATGACAAAATATCTTAGAAGTACCCACCTCCAAAGACAACAAGGACATATTTCACATCCAATGAGTTAAAAATCTCCCAAGCTGCTTTCTCTGGAGATGACATGGCCGTACCAACAGTTGCAATATGGGTGTTGTTCCAGGTATTATTATCAACGATGACCGTACGATTAGCCATTGCCGTTGTTTGGTAACCATAATCCCACCAAGATGCCACCTGCACAAAAGTCTTGCTACTATGAATCATAATGATCCAGTAAGCTTAACGATTTAATATAAAGATGACATTTTCCAGAAGCTTCAAATAACACAAAAATCTTTTAAATGATGAATAAAGGAGAGTAAACAGGAAAAGTTACACGATCAATCTTTTCCAGATAAGTTAAACTATTCCCCTCTTTGATGCACTTGTTTGTCCCCCTCCCATACTATATACCATCACACACCACTGGGTGGTAAGCTTCAATCACCTGATCTTTAAGACAACTCTAACAATGGATATACAACATAGCTTGCAAAAGAGACAGAACATTAGGCTGAATGAAGTAACTGGTTGCCTACCCACTTGTTTAGCTAATCAAATTGAAATAAGTAATTTTCTTCCTCCCCCATCCCTCAGCTTTTTCAGCTTTACTCACTCAATCACACAACACAAGACCAAATATATGTACCATGAAAATTTTTTTATTCACACTCATGTTTAGCTAATCATTTATGAAAATAAGTAAACTCCATCCAATCTATCTCCCAACCTATGGGTGACAAGTCTCCACAAGACACCATAATTTGCCTATAGATATTGTGTACCTACCGTGATAAATAGCACTTATCAACATTGAGGTGGCACATCATGCACATTGGCAAGTGAGAACAAATAAGGAACATTAGAGCAACTTTCTATATAACAAGCCTTGCAAGAGAATCTCTATCTATGACTTGCAGACACAAACACAAGTGTGTTCTCTGACATAAATACACATGGTTTGGGGAAAGGAATTTATCAATAAACACAATGACACAGTTATACATGTGTTTGTTTGTGAATATGTATCTTATGTGGAAAATATGTTTCCAGAATCAGCAAGAACATGTGAAAAGTACTCTTGTCACAGGAATCAAACATGTTAAGGCAGGAAACACACTATATAACACAACCAAGAGTATATATAAAGCAAACTTAAATGCCCCACATCTGTTCTGTTGTCTACAAAAATTGGGGGCTATAGAAATATGTTTAAGAACAATCTTCCAATCCAGCTTCAAAAACTCCTGAAACATGTCAGATGAGCATTTCAACAAATGGCTCAAGCTGCTAGGTGTGCACCAACAATGAAAAACAAGAAATAAGTTAAAACAGGAACCAAACTGAATCACTTCCACATACGCACTTACATAGAAAGCCAAAAGGGTAAAAAAAATAAGTTTCCAATTAATTATCTAAAGAGCAAATCCATAAACGTAATTATGTCAATTGATACAAGCTAACCAAAAAAAAAAAAAAACACTCCCTATGTGTACAGGAGAATTCCCAATTACTTGCAGTAAGACAAATATTTCCAAGTAGTTATAAAACCTTTAGTAATTGAAGAAGCAATTACTAATATTACAATGTCAAATTGGTACACCACACACATAGGGTATTGGATTTATTACTCATGCATATAACAGTAATATGAGGGATTGAAAGGAAAACCAACTCACAGATAGCAGAAATAGAGAGGATAACTCACCTTATCATCTACATCAGTATTATAACTCAGCCATGCGTAGGCTTCACGAAAATCATCAAATACATGCAACCCATCATGTGATTGAGATGTCAGAACAATTGAAGGAGCAGAATAAGCCTCTGCTGCCGCCCACACACAATGAATCTGCAAAGGAATATATGGATTAACTTAAAAAAACTGTCTCTAAGACAAATGATAATGGATCTAACAATTTGAAGACATATATACATGTAAGACCAGTGCACAATGCTATCCTTATATCTTGTATAATGAGGATTTAGTTCATGAGCATTACACCATGCTAAAAAGTAGTCACATGCGGTTGACCAATTCTGCAAGTGCCTTGCTTTGTGTTAGTGCAATAAAAAACAAGTGCCAAGTTCACTCAGATTCTTTAAAAAAAAAAAAAAAATGCTTTAGCAGCAAAATTTAAAAATTTTTTTCTCTGGAATTTGTAACCTAGAAATTTTAACCTGCTATTTGTTATTAATCCTCAATAATAAACCTATTAACTTCACTTTATTTTACGGTATTAGTCTAGGATAATTTTGGAAGGTTGCTCCTTGTCGTATGAGCTTTATGTGCATGACTAATAAAATAGGTTTTTCCTACGCATCAAGGTGGCATTTTACGATTTAAGGCGATCCATATCTCTTGCCCATAGTTTCCTGATGGTAATGACCAGATGATCTATGCTCCTAGTTCTGGAAAAGCATCCTCTTGTGCATAGTTAGCCAGGAATCTCGCACCATTTTAGTAGTGATATGCATGACACTTCCCCAAAGCAGAAAGTGATCTGTGCGACATGGCTAGATATGACACGTCTTCAACAGTCTCCAAAACTTGCAAATATGTAAAGTCTTATTCACCTCAAAACTATGTATAAGTAAAGTATGTTTTCTTCTTTTGGCAAAAGATAATTGTTTTCTAGATCATTTTAGTATTTAGGTTCTTTTGTATATGGACAACAACCTAATGCATATATTTAAATGATTAAATATAAATATAATAAAAGAAAACACACATGTGTAGCTGTGTCGTTGTGTGGCATGGTTCACAGTCGCGGTCTCGGCCGTCGACTCGGCGGGCACTGAGACGGATCAGTCTCAGCGACTCGGATCGGTCTCGGGCGATACGCACAAAACGCTACATAGAAAGCTCAAAAAATTCTGAAAAAATCACGACAAATCTTAAAAAAATATAGACATCTAATTCATGTATCACATGTCCAAAACATAACACTTAGCACACTAAATATAAAGCGAAAGCATAAATACACGCGTCGTCGGTAGAAGCATATCAAAATACATGCACAATATGGTAAATTGCACAAACTACATTCATAAATACATGCTAATGTAGCTATTTTCACATTGAATTGCCATGAGGCACAAAATCATCATAATCATCTCTGCGGTAAGTAGACAAACCGATACTAGTACTCGTAGATTTTTCAAGTTGTGGTCTGTAGTCATGAATATATGTCACACCATAATGTTGGCCTGATGTCAAACTCAACATTTGTATATGACCTTTAAAACTATAAGTTCCTTCATCAGTACTATTGTTGCCCTCATTATTGTCATCATCACCACTGCCGCCATCACTATCATCGCCATCTTCACCATCATCACTAGTAGAACTGGATAAAATCCTCACATCTTCACAACCACCATCATCATCTGCTTCTCTTATACCTCGGAGAGGGGAGAGGGAGAGAGATCAGAAATAGGGAGAGAGGGGGAGGGGGAGGGGGAGGGGGAGGGGGAAGAGACAGAGAGACGGGAGATGGAAAGGGAGAGAAAGAGAGTGGGTGAGAGAGGGAGGGGGAAGGGAAAGAGACAGAGGGAGACGGGAGATGGAGAGGGGGAGAGAGGGTAAGATAGGGAGAGGGGAAGAGAGAAACAGAGGGAGGGAGAGGGAAGAGACAGAGAGAGGGAGGAACATCACCCGCACTGGGGAGGAGCGGCCGGCGGCCAGATCTGAGCAGCGACGATCGGGCAGCGGCGGCGATCTCCAGATTTGAGCGAGAGAGAGGTAAGTTTTTTTTCTTTTTTTTTTTTTTTATACCCGTTCGTCACGGGTGAATATACGTTTCGAGCCGACTCGGTCGATTCGGCCGAGTCACGACCGATTCGGCCGAGTCACGACCGATTCGACCGAGTCGGCTGAGTCAATTCTGATTCTCGGCCGAGTCGTCTCCTCTGAGTTGAGCCGACCGACTCGTGACTCGGACTCGTCTCGGAGCGGGCCGAGACGGATACGACTCGGCCAACTCGTCTCCGACTCGGACGAGTCTTTGAACCATGTTGTGTGGATCTACAGAATTCTGTGCCAGACACTCCATGACCATGTCCACAAATCAAAGCAATTCAGATGGTTGATGTCAAGGGGCTAGTTGGTTGTGAAAATTTCTCAAATCTTTCATGGAGCCTATCAGTGTAAAGCTGACCACAGTTTGAGAGGGGAAAGCTTAAATGATGATGATGAAATTGTCAATAATCTCTACCTAATTTATGAACCAACATGATTAACAAACTTACAACACACAATTATTTAATTGTTTCTTATTTGGTTCTCAGTTCCTGTTTTTTCTTCTAATATTCTATTATTCTAGTTTTTTTCCTATTTGAAATATAGGTCGTAGCCTGGTGCAAGCCAGATTTGAATCCCAGACCTCCTGCTAACTTGTAGCATTGTGCTCCAGTGACACTTGCCTTCTAGTATTCCAGATATTCATGTAGACTGCCTTGGCTCCTGTACCAAAGTAGCAAGAGTGTAAGCCTGCTTTTGGAGCATCCACATCACTGTAAGAATCCATGTTTGCTCTAAAAATTCACCTAAGAAATATACATTCGGCAAAATAGGATGTTTTGCTCTTATCTCTAGATTATTCACAGAAAATATATAGTGATATCTGCCTTTCTTTCCGAAGTCATATGATTGTAAAAGAAGGCTTATGGTGAGCAATAGGGAGTTAAGGAGAGAGGAAAAGCAATGGGTGGAATCAACAATAGACTTCAATCAGGTGAAGCAGCTCGACGATTGTGTGGGTGGTTCTCAAAGGTGGTCGGAGGTGAGAGTTTGGGGTGCCAGTCCCAAATCTTTCTAGTAGGATGCCGGAATCCATTTCCACCATTCACCTCTGCCACTGATCCTATTTAGGTTAGAGGTTGCTCCTATTGATGATAAAATGAGGGAGAATAGATTGAAATGGTTGGGCACATAGGCAATAAATACACCAATAAGAAAAGCCATACAATCATAGTGAATGGTATAATGAGGACTAGAAAGAGGACTAAATGAACTTGGATGGAGGTAGTTAAGAAATATATGCTAATGCTTCATGTTACTGATGACAGGGCCCTTAATAGAGTTGAATGGAAGGAAAAAAATTCATGTAACCCACCCCAATATTTGGGATAAAGGCTTTGTTGTTGTTAGCTATGCTAGGGGTCATCACCATGCCAGAATTCATTCTCTCCAGTTATTGGCTATTTGGTTCAATATTAGTTGTAAAATATTTCAGAAATTTAGAGTGATCCGCAATAACCCTATAAAGACAAAGCTAGCCCCCTAAGCACTAAGGTTCTAACAAAAAATTGGAAATGAATAAATTACACAGGCCTACAATATTACACCTCACAGATCTGAGCAAGATTAAGAGCATACCACATAGAAGCTGCCAAGTACGATGAGTAGAAGAATAGCAACAGCGGATGCTTCCATAGGCAACACAAGAAGCTTCTTTTCATTACGAGACTTGGTAGGGGCCTTCTCTACAGTTTCCTTTTCCTTTTCCTTGTCCTTTTTCCGGTTCTTTTTCGATGGCCTATCTCTTGAGATATCTTCTGGTTTATCTGCTGCAACTTGCTTATCCACCTTAACTACGTCATTTTGTGCCACAGAGCTCTCAGCATTAGTATCCCCTGCCTTAAAATTCAAATTGTAACTGGAAGTGTTAAAACAAAGCCGCAAATCATATTGTATTCAACAAATATTGCACATGAACTAGAAAAAGAAAATAAGATAATAAAAACAAGCACTTACACCAATAATAGGACTCGCGGCTATCTTAGGCAGCTGAAGTTTAATTGATCGCGTAAATACAGAAAAGGCTTCTGAAAGTGCAATTCCTGACATAATGCATGCAGCTGGAGCAAACACAAGCATAAGGCGCACCTGGTAACCATTTAAAAGATATGATGACAAGGATGATAACAAAATAGTAGGCTGATTAAGAGACTCATTTAGAAATTCCTTACCATTACTCCAGAGAAATATACAGATGCCACAATATACAAGATCACAAATGAACTCGCATCAGACAGTGGTAGAAAGCACGCCTGCCAAGCAAATAAAATTGAGCAGACCAGTTACTTAACAATAATGGAGCATTTTTCGCATTCTATTCTGCACTAATTAAACTAATACAATAAACACTAGATTAAGCTGTCAACATCCTGTAACAAATGAAAAAACTATCTTAAAGTTATAGAGGGTCTTGATTCACGCAAACAGAAAGAAATGCAATCAGCAAAAGCTAAAAGTGATTAACATGATAATAAACACACCATATATAGGTTAAAATTCTCATTAATATCCTCATGTGAACAAGACAAGGTCATTGTACTTCTACTCAAGCACAAATAGAAAAGATGAAGATGAGATGCACAGCTGGTTTATTAGAGAAACAAGAAAATTATCTTTGGTCGCTTCAACAGATCGATAGCACAAGGCAAGACCGGAAACTTTCTTCTTGGAGGAAAATAATATTTTCACTAGCTAGGCAGCAGCGCAGCCTCCTTCCTTCTCATGTTAACTTGCAAAGGAGAGCATCCAATACTATGGATTCAGAAAATACAGGTTGCCCATAGGAGATGCAATCGTAAGAACTAATAAGGCCTTACTGTCACAAAAAATACAGAAAACACAACACACAAAAGATTGATGCAAGTGCAGGTGTAGTGTTGATGAGGAATCGAACGGCTAGTATTTATTCAGATTTTGAATTTATATTTGAAGAAGCTTTGCTTTGATTTGGTTAGATTTAGGATTTATTTGAATCTATATGTGGTTAGATTTGGTCAGATTTAATGTTATCAATAATTGCGTGTATAGTGCATGTGTTGTAGGCTATATATAATCATATAATGATCTTTGATAAATTATTGAATGATTTTCATAAAAAAAATGAAGCTATATGATTTGGGTATTGATTTTAATCCCATGAATTGAATCATAGGTGGTGAAGCCAAGATCTGGGTTGCGATCCGTGATTATATCTTTACTTTTTTCTCTTATTCTTTCCCAATTTCACAAAATCCCCACCACAAACCCTAATTCCCCCTCCGTCCCATATCATTTTGGTCAGAGTCGAATTTCCTGCTTTTTCCTTCTTCCACAAAACAAAATCCACTTCAAAAAAAACTGCACTGTTCCATGAATGGTTACTTTACTGTTCACGATTATTGTTCATTGCAGAGCACAGCCGTAGTCCGAAATCCGTTTCAGGCCCGTTTGGAGTCCGACTGAAGTGTTGGATGCGTGATTGAGTTTCGGAGCTACTGGAAGAATTCACGGCAGTTGGATAATAGATATGACCTCCACAAGCCCGTGTTTGGTGCCGGTATTGTTCCCGCAGCAGAAAATCAGCGTTCCAGACCCTGGTTCCATTCCGATTTAAGCCCAGCTCGAGCCATTAAGATCCTTGGGTAACTTTTGATCATTATATACTGAATTTTCTATATGAGTTTTTACTTCTGTGGTAAAATACATATATACTGATGGTGATAAAAAGAAAGTGGAACGAGATGTGTATGCGGCTCTCCTATATTTTCAGGATTCTCAAGATGCGTATGAGAAGTGAAAAATAATCTTGAAAAATTATTCAGTTATTCCTCCCTGACATCTGAGCAAAAGTCACTATGCCCAAAGGAGGTTAGTTGGACATGCTTATTGGTGGAGGAAAGATAGTCATATCGATGGTCAGTGTTGATTTGTCTTACGAGATCATCTTTGTAGTCTGTATACTCCATACCTTGTTTATGCATTTAAGACAGACTATAATGTTGAGCAAGAGTCCGAACCCGAGCCCGAGAGACGATCATTTGCCAATTCTGCACTGAGCTTCAGGAGGCCTTAGACAGATATGTAACAAGCCAGGCTGTAAAGATTGATACAGATCCAGAGCCTCCAGTCTTTATCGAACTAGAAGTTGCAGCTGAGCCAGAGCCAGAGCGAGCAGTTGTTGATAAGTCAGATCCAGAGACTCCAGTTTTTGTTGAGCTTGACGTTCTTGAGGAGCCAGGGCCAGAATTTGATGTTGAGTTAGAGCCTGTACCGCCAGGTTGATGTTGAGTTAGAGCCCGTACCAGAGCCAGGGCCAGAAGTGAAAGAGACAGAAGTTGAAGAGCTTCTTATTGATACTTTTGTGAAACTTTCAATGGAGCCTACCATAGAGCTAGTGTCATCTTTGACGACTTTGAGATCACCTGACATCTACGACCTATTATAGATTTTTCTACAGGAGACAGGGTCACAAGAGATCAGTCTACTCATGGTTCAAAATATAGTCCGTTCAGTGTCCATCATGAATGATTTGCATCTGTTTGCTATCTATGATTGGCGGCCTACCATCCGTCACAGCCAGTTTGTCAAAGAAGCAAGTTTCTCCACCACCTTGGTTCAGCCATGATGCAACAATATTGATTCATCGACCATCACCTTGGCCTGATTGAGAATGTGTGATGTAGTTTGACCCGATTGTGCTTACCTTCTACCTACCTCTACATTGATCAGGTATGAATGTTTTCAGGCTGGGGAGAATGATGGGGAATCGAACGACTAGTATTTATTCAGATTTTGAATTTAGATTTGAAAAAGATTTGATTTAATTTGTTAGATTTAGAATTTATTTGAATTTAGATTTGGTTAGATTTGGTGAGATTTGATGTTATCAATAATTACAGTATAGTGCACGTGTTGTATGCTATATATTGAATGATCTTGATAAAAAAAAATGAAGTTATTTATTTTGAGTATTGATCTTTGAAAAATTATTGAATGATTTTGATAAAAAAAAAATGAAGTTATTTGTTTTGCGTATTGATTTTAATCTCATAAATTGAATCATAAGCGGTGAAGCCAAAATCCGGGTTGCGATCCGCGACCATATCTTTCCTTTCTTCTCTTGTTCTTACCCAATTCCACAAAATCCCCACCATCAACCCTAAATCCCCCTCCACCCACATCAAATGTGCAAATATATTGCTTTCACTTTGAGCTGACCATTTTGCTGCAATTCTGAAAACAAATAATGAAACACTGTATAATGTTGAGAAGGACGATTTAGCATATGTCCAGCTAGTTTCAGCCAATGTGATTTACTAAAACTTTATGGAAATCTAAATCATTTTGATAAATGTGATCTACATTAAAAACATATAAAAGGAACAACACAAATTGAGAATTCTAGATTTACACTTAGCAAACACCAATGGTATTTGTGGCCCAAGGTAATTAAATCAATGCCACTTATACCAGGAAATAAGGCAAAAATATATCCCTCCCCAAGGGGAAGATTTATGCTGCAAGGACCAAGATAAGAGGTTTACTTTTTCTTTTTTTTCATTCAAAACACAACACAGAATTCTTCTTCATGAACATTCAAGACATGGAGGTAGGCTTGAATGGTGAGCAAAAAAGATGATAGCTACTTGAGAGAAAATATAAATGTCAACTCAGCTTTGGCAGGTGAAGTTGTTACCTTTGCATGGAACAGGGAAAGTAGACATGTATTTCTAACCCTTTTGACATCCAACATTATACACTTGAGAAGTTAAACACTTACAAAACAGTCCACATGTATTTTCTATTCTTGTAAAATTCAACAGTCCAATTCTTGTTGATTTCAATATTGGCAGACAGGTTTCCCTTCATGTCCTTATCGCTGGTGATCCTTCCAGCTTTCTACCATGGCTCTACCACTCCATGAACTACCATCCAAAGTAGTTTAACTAATCTTTCGTCTTCAAACTCCTCAAAATGTCTTAAAGTTATTTTTTTGTAGCCATAATTCTCTATTGTCATTCCTCCTCATCACATCTACAAGCCTTGTCTACACCGCAAACATCTTTATATTCATCAGCATGACTAGACATGTAAATTTTTGTGATGCCACTCTTTGGGTCTCCATCCTTTTACATTGTGGGATAGGCCATTTTCTTGTCCTAATCCGATTACAGCTAAAACCAATAGCACTTAAACAGATGACCACTTTCCATGTTCTAATCAATGTAGCTTTGAAAGTGAAGAGAGCCCCTTCATCCAATTTGCTTGGTCCAAGCATTTTCTCTAAGCAAGTTGATTCCCAGTTCAAAGGGAACTGCAATGAGTATATGAAACTGTATACTAAACAATTGTACAGTTTTCCAAAGCAATGAAGCCTAACCTACTTTTGTTTATTTTAACGACTGTCTCTCATACCCTAATATACAGAATAAATAATCTTATAAGATGCAAGAACATGTTATGTAAATAATCCTCCAATGGATACTTCAGTGGCTTAATCCAGAAATTGCAAACCGGAGGTGGATATTCAGTGGCTTCCTTAGTGGACATGATGGCAATTGGATAAACAAATTTTGTTTTACCGTTTGCAAAGATATACCACGGGAGTAAAAGTACATTTGTTAAAGAGTCTAGTGAAGCTTCAGTCAACCTTCTAACATCATCATCAACTCATCAATTGCCTTTCTTGCACTTTTATGGACTCTGGATAGGAACCACCTGCTTGGTCCAAGCATTTTCTCTAAGCAAGTTGATTCCCAGTTCAAAGGATCCTGTATGATTAAGTTATGTTCAAATGTAGGCTTTGCATCCCCATACCCTTCTAGTCGTTGGCTTGCTGCCTCCCTAGCAATGTTTCACTTCAGAAAATAAAAAAAAAAGTAATGTTTCCCAGGAGAATGTCATTGGCAAAAATTCAATTTGCATTAGATGTAAGAACTTACTAAAATTTCTTTAAAGATAGCCCTCCAACCTGTCTCTTTTCTATCAAATGGATGACCAAAAAAAATGATAGGTTGAACTGGTTACAGTTAAACCGACAAGGACTAGGTAAAAAGTCATATTTCAAGTGCACTTAAAATTCGAGTATTATTCCGTAGTCAGTCAATTGATAGTTTATAGAACATTGAGGAAATTACACACTTCCGACAACCTGTGAACACGGTTTCAAATATCGATTGACTCCGGTAAATATCGGCAATATGGTATCGGGTTTTGAGGTATCCGATACGATAATTAACCATATAATATAGGCCGCTATGGGGGCCAACATTGCCGATATTGACGATATTGAAAATAAAAACTGATACCGAGATTTTAAACCATGCCTGTGATATTGCCTGAAGCATAACTTCCTGTCCGCATTCATATACATAGAAAACATATCAGCAAAAGCATATAGATTTTTGTAAAATTCTTTAAGATACTTACAATAATACCAGCTGGAACCAAGAATGCCAGCACGTTGATATCCATGAAATAAGATGGCCAGGTTGGTGGCTGATGTTCACTAACACTTGCAATGATGGGTATGTACTTGCTTGCATATGTTCTGTGCATAGACAAAAAGGATTAGAGAGATACTAGTTAATATCCTCATCAATCAGGGCATGGGGAAAGTGCATCTTTACAAAAATAATAATAAATTGTGTTTCTATTTAAATTTAAAATAATGGAATATAAATAATCTATACCAATAGCATGTCAAGTTGTTCTTATGACAACGACAATGTTGGTAACTTGATGATCAAGAGATTTCTCCAGCAAAACCTATTTTTGCTATTTGGTAGCCAATAACGTATCAAAACTTATCAAATTGTATAATAACAAAGCTTAGACCTACCATGATATCAAGATTATCAAAAAACTTACTTTTTAGAAATTTGTTCAGCTCATGTTGCACTTAAATAAGATATTTACTAAATCAACATTTGTTCATAAATAAACAGAGAGGTAAAAGGGCTCATTTCTTTCCCCAAACAAAGAGAGAAGGAAGATATAATCTTCAGTCCACCCTCTCCTTGGGTAAAACATGGACGGAGGTAATCCAGTCATGTGATTGATATGTTAAACCCTTGGCAAACTGGTAGAATTTTATGAGAACCACAAGTTACCAATAAACCAATGGAAGTCTGTTGAAGAATGTTTTGTTGGATACGTCTAATTTTAACTTGAATCACAATGTCATCGAAAATTTAGCATTAGATGATGATATATAAAACCACATCAACAACAATTTCAACCATCTAGTTATGATCAACCACAGTGTTGTGAGATGGAAAAAATATAGCAGCAAAGTACTTCACGTAAATGGACACTAAGATTGACAAAGAGCTCACGGATCAAGAAGACTCAAGCTACGCCCACTCCATCCTTTTGTTGGGCTGGAAGCCACCAATGCTACCAGTATAGCCAAAACTGCTAAACAGATAGCCCTACAAAAAAATTTGTATATTAGCTGTGCAAGAAAATTGAGAGAACATTTAGCAGTTCTAAGAATTTAGGCATATGCCCAGAAGAAATTGTACAATCAGAGCTCCTGTTATGACTCTACTTCATTTTTTATAATAATTCTTCTCCTAAAATCTGAAATAAGGTTATTAATACTCTAGTCATCACCATCATTTGCTAATTACTAGAGATCCTTTCACTTTATGCTGTCAACTATATAAAAAGTTACAAGAGTCCAAAACTTACATTCCAAGAGTCAAAACAAGTGTCATGGCCACTTTAAACATCTTTGGAGAAAGAATCCCTTTGACATAATAAACAAGAGCAACCACATGGATAATAATGAAAACCTGCAAATTATGCACAAATTTAATAACATAAGGATAACCAGATGACCAAGTTAAGAACTACCAGAATTTATTTCATAGATTTGGGATATTTAGCTAACCAATAAGAACAAACAAGTTAATGAAAAACCGCACCAAAAGAATGATACAATCATCCAGGACTCATATTTACTCTGAGAAAATCAGTATGATAGGTTCAGAAGGTAGAAATAGTACTATTGTCTACACTAAGCAAGAAAATAGATTGTACTCTAGGTCCCTCTAATGGAAAAAGTCCAAAATAAGTAGAATGCAAAAAATATACTAGAAGCTTATGGATTGTCAAATTAACTAATCCTCTGTGTGCGCGCGCGTGCCCGTGCATGTGTTTGCGCGCGTGAGTGATGTAACCCTTGAGCTCCACACTTAGCAACGGTTTTTCCAATAAATTTCAGAATTAATTGCATGTTAATTACCTTAATCACTCTAACCAAATCTCTCTCTCTCTCTCCCGTAACCCCTCTCCGTCTCTCTCCTTATATTCTCTCCCTCTCATCTCTCACACCCACCTGCAATCCAAAACCCATGGTCTCTCTCTCTCATCCTGTTGTTGCCGCCGACCTGGACCTTGCCACCGCTAACCACCAACGGCAGCCCGCGCCCAACCGCCACTTCTTCCTTCACGCCACCCTCTGTTACTTCTCTTCATAAGTCGCCACCTCTGAACTCAACCTCGCCATCGACGTCCGCCCAACCACCTCACACCCGACCCCCGCACTGCAAAGCCCAGGCGCTGCCGAGCCCATCAATATCCTCCCCTCCAAACTTCACCACCACCTTCCCTTATCAAATTATTCCAGTTGTAAAGGACGCAGATGGAAATAGTAATCAGCAAGCTAGTTGGATTGCAGATGAGGCTCAAAGCATGCAGATCCGAAAGGCGGTGTTAAACACATTTGCCAAGATATAAATTCATAAGAAAAGCATTTTGCAGAGGCTGCCAAAAATTTTCACCGCATTGTATCTACTACTTCTAGTAAAATCTGCACTCTTCTTACTCATCCTGATATCACGGATTGAGATAAGGAGCGCCTACTTAAAGAGAGAAAAGGAAGCCTATAATTGTGGGAGCCAACTTGATGGACTCATTGACGTACTAGATGACTCGAGGAACAACTCGGACTCATGAGCTACCAAATTAATAAAATTAGATTATGCCAAAAATTAAGATCCTTGTCCACCTCATTAGCAAGCACAACTACTTTTCTGTGCTATATTACTCCATGTGATAGTCATGAAGGCACTTTGACTCCAGCAAATCAATCTACATGGAAATGTAGGGGTGGCAATCTTAACCATGGTTCAAAGTCGCGGTCTCGGCTGCCGACACGGCCAGCACCGAGACAGATCGGTCTCGGCGACTCGGATCGGACTCAGACTATACGCGCAGAACGCTACATAGAAAGCTCAAAAAATTATGAAAAAAATCATGACGAATCGTAAAAAATGTAGGCATCAAAATTCATGTAGCACATGTCTAAAATAAATTTATTTTGAGGGGATAATTGGGGAAATATGATGATTTGAGAGTAAATTCAGAAATATAAAATGTTTGAGGGGGTAATATAAAAAGCCAAAATTTAAAAAAAAAACAAAAGAAAAGAAAAGGATAAAGGAAAGAGATCGGGTGAGTCTCTCCCTCCCTCTGGCTCTATCTCCCTCTTTCTCGTCTCTCTCCTTCTCCCTTCTCTCTCTACTTTCTCCCTCTCTCTGGCTCTCTCTCTCCCCCTCTGTCATCTCTCTCCCACTCCCTCTCCCTCGTCTCCCTCTCCCTCCCTCTCTCGTCTCCCCTTTCCTTCTCTCTCTCTCCTCTCTCGCGGTGGCGGCGGGCAGAAGTAAGCGGCGGGGGCGGGGAAAGATCCGGCAGAGCAAGCGGCGGCGCAGGCGGCAACGGCAAGCGAGCAGGCCGAAAGTCCTAGATCCCAGGTAAGTTTGCGTTTTTTTTTAATCGAATCGGCTTTGACTCGGGTGAATTGGCCGAGTCAGTCCGAGTCATATCGTGACTCGACCAATTCGGCCGAGTCAACTCCGAGTCAAGACCGATTCGCTCGTTTCTGAGTGGATCCTTCGAATCGGGTCTCGGACTCGTCTCGGCGGGTGCCGAGACGGATACGACTCGGCCGACTCGTATCCGACTCAGCCGAGTCTTCGAACCGTGATCTTAACCCAACCTAACCTCCTGACACAAACCAGACTCAAAGTTAGCATGTTTAGGTAGAGCTCATATTCGGGTATCGATCATAATCACGACGACATGATTAATTAAATGGGTTGGGTTAGGTCCACGAGAGTTGACCCAAATTTATTTGTTTAACCATTTTTATTTAAAATAAAACAAAATATATTTCAACAATGAAACTCGATCTGTAAACCTGAGACTGCACCCAATTTAAAACCTCAAGTTTCAAAGCCTCAAACCAACTTGCCACTTAAAAGTTTAGTTAAGAATGTAAACTAATTCATATGTAAAATGATCCTACATATACTAAGAACAAAACCATCACTTTAGTGTCCAGCTTTCATTCATTTTTTATCCACTCCTGACAACCACTGTCCTGAACTCACTCCCCCACTGCTGCAGGGATATCATTCCCATGATCCGTCTACTTTATCTACAAAATTGGACAAAATCTTCACCTTGAGCCATCATTCTACTCCAGCCATCATCTAGATTTCTTTTGTTTGAGTTTGATCAAATTGTTGCTGACATTAGGACAGACCAAGCAAGTACTTCTCATTTTATGTGCGTATTGTTAGAATTTGGATTTTCATTTTGAACTCAATAAAAAAGTTGCTGAGTTCTCTGATATGAGGGGAAGTCGTCATTAAGTATTTGCTACACTCTTGTACAAAGTTTCTAATTGTTCAGGGTTTTCTATAGTAATCCCCATGATCAAACTTCTGTCTGTCCCTTTTTTTTGAAGATAAATTGGGTCTAACCTGTCTGACCCCTTCAATATAAGCGGTAAACGGGTCAAGTTCGGGTAACCTGGATACATTGAGGCGACTAAGGACAGACACGGGTCTGAAAGGTTTAGTAGTCATACTAACTGGGTTGGGTTTGAGTCAGACATAATAAGGGAAAATGAGGATTGACACGACACTACCTGTTTGTCACCCCTAGAAAAGATCATCTTTTAGCTTAACTAGACAAAGCAGCCAACTACATTCTGCAAGCAATAACAACATATAAGCCTCAAGGGTATAGAAATTATGCAAGAATATTGACAGCAAAAATCTCAACACTTTACACCGCTGAGTAGTGCAAAAATCATTTGATTGATCCTCGGTTTGCAGCAAATTCCCATATACAATAGGACATTCTACAATGTGGCCACAATAAAGGACATATAACCTAGCATTGAAAGAACTTGTACCGTTGTAAAAACCTGTCAATTTTTGTTAGGATTGTGATTGGGATACATCATGAAGATAGATGAAGCTTCAGAGATCAAAAAACGGACATGCACAAGGAGTTGTGTACAGTATAAGTCAACTTATACTTTGTGTAGTCGACTTATGATAAGATTAGTCGACTTATACAATTAGTATGTCGACTGGTCTTGCAAACAGAAAGTAAGGTTCTCGGATTTTTGTCATATTAGTCGACTGATACTTCTATACATGATAAGTCGACTTATACATTAGTATAATCGACTAATATCAGTTCTGTTAGTTTTCTTTTCTGGATATGCTTTCAATTTGAGTTGGATTCGAGTTTCCTTTAATTCTGAGGTGGTGATTGTTCGTATTGATAGAGTTTGTATAGGACAAGGAGGATCTTATGGTCTATAAATAATCCCTTGAGGTGGCCTTCAATGTAATCAAGGAATTCAATAATTTTAAGAGAGAATCGATAAAAAATGAGAGATTCGTGTGAAAAGTTTTAACCATAGGGGTTTGATGTTCTAGGCGGCTGTCAAAGGGTTTGTAATCTTCTTAGCGAGAGGTGTAAGTATTTCTTATTATACTCCCCAAAGTTTAATAAAGTTTTTCCCTTCTCCCGTGGATGTACACACAATCTGTTTGATCAATATAGAACCACGTTAATTGAGCGTTGGCTTTCTATACTTCCGAATATCTCATCTCTTCTTCTTGTTGCTCAACGATCATGTCCCTTCTGCTGCGCCGCCCCAGCAATCAGTGTAGGAGCATACGGTTGTGGGGGCCACCGCCGTCTCAACAATTGGCATCAGAACAAGGTCAACGTGAAGATGTCTGCAATCAAGTTCGATATTCAGAAGTTTGTGGTGTCATCAATTTCAGTAGGTGGCAAATTAGGATGAACGCCATCCTAACCCAGAGCGGGTTGAAGAAAACACTACTCGAGAGGGAGAAAAAGTCTCAAGACATGAAGGAAAAAGCATGGCAGGAGTTGGATGAGAAAGCCTTGATGGATATTTAGCTTTGCTTGGTAGACGAAGTTTTGGATGAGTTTTCTTCAGAGAAAACAAAATCCTCGCTGTGAGGGCGACTTCAGGATCATTATCTGAGGAAGTCATTAGCGAACCTGTTGATTCTGAAGTAGCGTTACTTTCTTCTCCGCATGCATGAAGGTACACCTATGAAGTCTCACATTACAAAATTTTTCTCTATTATCAAGGATTCAGATAAGATAGAGGTTTAAATAGAATATAAAGATCGAGCACTTCTATTAGTGTGTTCTTTACCTTCTTTATATAAGAGATTTAGGAAAGCTATCATCTATGGAGACAAATCAATTGAAAAAGTCAATGAGGTTAAAGAGCATCTGCTCAATAAGGACAAATTGACAACCAGTTGGCGGGTGAGTCTCATCGTGATGATTCAAGCAAGCTCATTTTCAAAGGAGAGTAATAATGAAAGTTCCATGGGTAACCCAAAACATAAGAATTTAGTGTGTAACTGGTATCATAAGAAGGGGCAAATTAGAGCTGATTGTTGGACTCACAAAAAGAAACAACAAGATGCTAATGTCACTGAACTGGCTGGAGGGGGATGAAGATAAGTGTGACATTCTATCTATTACAGACAAATCGATCGGTAACATAAATGGATTATTGACTCTGGATGTTCACAACATATCAGTTCCAATAGGACGATGTCCTCATACACTTCGGTTCAAAGGAGAGAGACCTTCATGGGGAATTCTGCTACAAGCAAAGTGATTGGCGAAGGAACAATCCTGTTTCATTCTCATGATGGATGCATCACTACTCTTCAAGGCGTTCGTCATGTTCCCGAATCAAGGTACAATCTCATCTCTCTTAGAGCCCTACATGAAAAAGGGTTCAATTTCAGTGCTAAAGGTGATCTTATGAAAGTGTTCAAAGATACATGTGTGAAGTTTCAGGCCAAACGTGTCGGCAATGTTTACATATTGTGAAATTCGGAGGTTATAGGTGGTGAATTGCAGTTATTCTTGGCTTCAAGATCAGATGTTGTGGAACAATCAGAGACAACGATGGTTTCGAACTCAGATGTTCAATTTACCTTGAAAGAAGATTGGGACTAAACGGCGCTGGCGCACAACAAAGAAGTCCAGATCGTTACTCCAATAGTAGAGCAAATTCTTCATAAATCTTGCGTGGATCAAGGAGATCGTTGGGTGATTAAGTTTAGGTCAGGTCTGAGCTTGCTTGATCTAATTAAGTTGTGAACCCCATAGTGTTTTAAATATCGGCCAACATTTCGTTTTCAAGCCCTCACCACCATGACATCCCCACCCTCATTTGAAATGGCGTTTGAAAAATGTCGGCCGACATTTCAGGAAAAATCTAATATGTCGGCCGTCATTTCGGAAAAATGTCGATCGACATTTCAAAAAAAACCCCAATATGTTGACTGGTCTTGAAAGTTAGAGCAATTGAGAAATTTTTTTTACAATGGATTAGTGAGTGTATGCAAAATGTTAAGATAAGTATATCTATCCTAAACATATTTATGTAGTTTTGCATAAGTTGAGTATGAAATATCTTGATAAGAATTTTACAATTACATTATTTAAGACATCTAAAATATATATTTGTTATCCGCCATGACGTCCGAAATTTACTAGATGGCCCCAAAATATCTCTGAAATCTGAAGTCCGACATCCGGTTACGACATCCAACATTTCCTAATATCCGACATTTAAAACACTGAAACCCCATGAGGGGGTTATGGAGAAGATGGAGTGAAATGGAGATGAAATCAAGAGTTGCTCAATTGTGCATTTCTATAAGCACATGGAGCATGGTGGCTATCCTCGGACTTGGATGTATTCAAGTCAAGGGAGAGTACATGGTGAAGGTAGACGAAGCTTTAGAGATCAAAGAACAGACGTGCACAAGGAGTTGTACACAGTATAAGTCGACTTATGATAAGATTAGTCGACTTATACAATTAGTATAGTCGACTGGTCTTGCAAACAGAAAGTATGGTTCTCGGATTTTTGTCAGATTAGTCGACTGATACTTCTGTATAGTCGACTAATATACATGATAAGTTGATTTATACATTAGTATAGTCGACTACTATCGGTTCTGGGGATCTGTTTCCAGTTTGAACTTGATTCGAGTTTCCTTTTCTTCTGAAGCGGTGATTGTTCGTATTGATGGAGTTTGTATAGGACTAAGAGAGTCCTATGGTCAAATATCCACTTGGGGTGGCCTTCAATATAATCAAGGAATTCAAGAAATTCAATAATTCTAAGAGAGAATCAAGAAAAAATGAGAGCTTCATGTGAGAAGTTTTAGTCATAAGTGTTCGTTGTTCTAGGCGGCCATCAAAAAGCTTGTAATCTTCTTAGCGAGAAGTGTAAGTGTTTCTTATTATACTCCCCTAAAGTTTAATAAAGTTTCTCTCCTTTCTCCCATGGATGTACACACAACCTGTTTGATCGGTGAAACCACGTTAAATTGTGTGTTGACTTTCTATACTTTGGAATATCTCATCTCTTCTTCTCGTTGCTCGATGATCATGTTCCTTCCGTTGCGCCGCCCTAGCAAACGGTGTAAGACATATCGGTCGTGGGGCCACCGACGTCTCAACAGTTTTAACTCTACAGGCTTAACAGTTGAAATTTTAAAAATCCTATATAGAAGACCGGTCGTGTCCTACATCAATAGGACCAAGGTTTGAAAAATGTTGGTACCGGTACATATCAGCCATATCATATCACATTTCAAACATGCTGATCCGTCTGGCAGTACAGCGGGCATTGGCTGATAACAACTGACACAAGAGAAGATATTGGGTTTGGAGTACCAAAAGTTGAAACTCTAACTTATTATGGTTATTATTATTCCATATAATGATCAAAAGAATTATCATTTAACAGTCAAATTTCAAAGCCAACAATTTGTCTGAACTGAAAATCAATCTTTTTCAGATCACAATAGAAATTTAACCATCAAAAAAGAATTAATAATCATGGAGTGGTTGATTGAATTAATATCTTTATTATTTTTGGTTGGATCCACAATAATAAACCATATCATATTTCATATTGGGTTAAGCTCTTTATCCTCGTAAACCTCACCTTTTAGTAATACTTTTGATTCATAACTTGAGTTTCAACTGAATTATTAACTTGGAGCAAATCTATTACAGACCTTAATTCCTTTGATATTATTAGCACTCATTAAATTATCCAATAATTAATAAGAAGCAACTTTAAAATTAATTTCTTATAATTTTAACTTCTCCAATTATCCATGTAAGATTAATAATTCAATAATATTTAGAAAATGCTATTGCATCGACCCACCTATTAGATTATGTCTAATCTTCTTCAAGTATTCCAAGAAAAAAAAACTGTGAATTGTCTTACTATACTTTGTAATTTAAAATAATTTTCCTTTTTAAGACACTATAGCTTTAATCTGATAATTTCAATCCGAAACAGTCAAAACTTACAATATGACTATAAAAAAGCGGAATCGAGATTTCAAGCCATGCGTAATACTTTTACGAGTTCTTTTTCTATAATTAATCGTGGGAAAATGAGTAGGGGAGGCAAAAGGGTTTCAATCCTATGGGTTAAGCCCCATCGAATCCAACCCAAAATTCCAGGTATGGGTCAACCCTTAATCAGGTTCACGTAGAAATCAGGTCAACCCCCTTGACCCGATAATTAATAGGGTTGGGTTAGGGTGTGACCTCCTCACTTGAATACACATTTATATGTTTTGCATAACAAAATGGTTTCTGGACATTGAGTAAGATGGTCAGGACTTTCAATTTTATTCTAGGGGATTACAGTTTGAACATTGGGAAAGGCACCTTTTATTTCATTAATTAATAAGTAGTCTTTTTTATTGCAATAAATAAGTGTAATGCTACTTTCTAGCATGCAAACCTCTGCAGTTTGAACGGTTAAAGATTTAAATTTTGCATAACAAATTGCAAGTTCCATCCTCTTGCAAGTATTTGCATTTTTCGTTTAAAAAAAATGAACAAAAGATGATTGCTAAATGGCTTATCCGGTTCGAGTAACCCAATTAGGAGTCAGATTGGGTTCGGATTTCAAACACTTGATCCGATTAATAACAGGGTTGGTTTCGGGTCTATTGTATACAAGTTGGGTCAAAAGTTGACCCAACTCAAACCAAGCTGATTGCAACCCGTAAGGATGAATGATTTCCGGGTCAAATAAGCATTAACTATCATATTTTCTAGCTCTTGCCAATAGAGCTTGGCAGGTGAGGTGTTGAGTTATGGGAGGTCCAGGTTCAAGACCAATAAACTGCCTTTTGGAGAGAGAAAAGAAAGAACAATGTCGCGCTTGTTAGACATATTTATATTTAAAATAAATGCCTATTCTAAGTCACCGATATGGTGTTGATTAATGAAATTGAGATATTAAAAGCTAAGTTATATAGCTCTATAGAAAAACCTAATTAAACATCGGTGGAACAACAGAAGAGTATATATGATGTGATGCAACTTCAATAGTGTTACAAGTAAATAAGGTCTCAATCAAATCAATAATCAAACAGTTCCACTAAGGTGACTAGTATCATTATCTATATATGACAAAAGGGTTTAAATAGATAAAGGCATATCTTGTAAAATTACAGTTGAAGTGATGAGGTAAGGAATAAGACTTATCACACGTTGAAGGAAAAGAGAAAAGAAGGGAGATAATCAATAGTTGAAGAGAGAGAATGCATTATAGTGGACAATAAGCATTCCAAAGTATACTTAGGTATCCTCAGTGTATGCCTCACATTGAGTTCAAGAAGATGTTTGAACTGAAGTCATATGTTCGAAGCGTTACCCTTCTCAATCTCCTTTCTCACACAATATCGCTAGGTCATAAAAACACCTCACACAGATGGTATAGTTGATGAGAAAAGAGAGATGGAGTTCAAGTAAATAATAGAGAATAAACAAATTTTACTTCAACTTCTGAATTCCCATGTGTAATTGCAAAGTTAATCTTGCTGTTAAAAGCCACTTGTTTTATTTCCCAGAGCACTATAGATTGAGATAACTATTTTTCTTTGAAAGTACTAACAGGATCACTGTTTTCATCAACACATTCAAGGAATGGCAGCCTAGAAAGCACGGACACTTTAAACGCGGAAACATGTCGTGTTGGATATGTGTCAGTGTGCCAGAACCACATCGTACACGACACTTCTATATCCTTTGTACTTTCCCAAATTTGTTGTGTGTCGGTGTGCTATGTCTTATCATGTGAGTATCGGTGTGTCCGTGTCCATGTCCATGTCCATGCCAGAAAGATGGCAGCAGATGAAAAATAATAGGTTACATGGGGTCTAACCACATGTACCACGGAAAAGTAGTAGCTTATCGCTGCGACTGTCGCACTGTTCATGGATGATATTAAGAATTGGCATGGTGACAGACCCCCACACAATTTTGGTACATGTCAAAGCTCTGAATAAAACATAATTTTGATGAAGGTGAGAAGTCCACCACCAGTTAAAGGCTTCAGCTGTTAAGCTCCATCGTGATAGTTTTTTCTTTTTGGGCCTGTTTGGTTAAGGGTGGAAGTGAGGAAGTGAAGAAGTGAGGAAGTGGTAATAGTTCCCTTTGAAATTTGAGAATTGGTTAGTAAGTTTTCTGGTGTTTGGATGTTGTTGGGAAGTGTGGTTTGGAAAATGTTATGTCTTTTCCGGTGTTTGGATGGTAATGTGGAAGTGAAAATGGAAAAGTTGACTACAAAGTTGACCGCAAAATAATATTAAATTAAAAATTAATTAAGAAAAATAAAATTTAGACTGTAATTAGAATACAAGTGAGATTTACATGAGAAAAAAATTAACTGTTTTGTGCTACAATTTATTACAAATGAGATTTACATGACTACAAAATTAACTGTAGCACTCTGAAAGTGAGGAAAACGTTGTGTAAAAGAGAAAAGAGAGAAGGAAAAGAACTTTTTCCATTTTTCTTTTCCGGTGTTTGGATGAACAGCGGAAATGAGAAAAGACACTTACCACTTCCTCACTTCCACCCAATTCCTTGAATCCAAACAGCCCCTTTGTGTGTGTGTGTGTGTGTGTGTGTGTGTGTGTGTGTGTGTGTGTGTGTGTGTGTGTGTGTGTGTGTGTGTGAAACTATGCATTAATCAGATAACAGAACTAACCAAAAAGGATGCAAAGTGCTCTGAAGTCATCACTGCATTAAAGCCAACTACAGGTACCAAGGCAGCCAGAAGAGTACCCAATACAACCTGCACTTGTAAAGATGATGGATTAAGAAAGAATCATAGGCAAAATCAAATAGCAAAGTGTCTCAGAAGCAATAAGATGTGGTATTAGAATTGAATTCAAACTTTCTGAATTCTTACTAACCACAAACACTTACAAGAGGGGCATATGCAATATATAATCTTGAGGAGTAGCGACCAGTTACAATACACAAGAGAACATGCATTGGAATAAGGTTAATGATGAAGGTGTAGCCTCCCCAAGAGCACACCTAAAACAGAGATAATTTTAAAGAGCATATGTTTAGGAAGGAAAGTGATACATTGTGTCTGTCGGTCAAAGTATGACATCCTCACCATGTAAAAGTATGCCAGAGCATTGAGGGTTGCATAGAAGAGTGACCCTGTGTTCAGTGTCTGCACATAATTCACAACTAATATCAGATCAAATTTAACATAAATAGACAGCAACTGGAAATACAAAAATCCTTACAAAATCATTTCTGCAAATCTAGTGATGTGAGATAACGATCATCAAGGGTTGTGTAACATTTTAATGCAAGAGATCTAAGCTCATCATTACCTTTATATAAAGATAAAAGGTCAAGATCAAAGCAAATATTGCTACAGCTTCATTGTCATAGCTGCCGGCCACAGATCGTGAGATATAGGAAGGCACCTGGAAATGGGCAGAAAATGGCAGAGTTTTATTTGGTTACGTGTAGAAAACCACAAACATCCAGAGGCAGAAAATAGCACAACTATTACTGCATGTTTGGTTTTTACTACAGAGTGGGCAGGCAGTTCAGCACCCACAGTAAAGCCTCTATATTAATATCCAACACAACTTACTCTATAAAGGTAATTTTTTGTTGCAAACTTATTTAGTAAAACACAATTATACAATTTCTAACGACTGATAGATTGAAAAATAGAAACCACTAATTATATTTCTTAGTTCATTTATGAAAGTGAAACGGAAGGTTTAACACACTGTATAAAGTAATGATTCCTCTTATTAAAACAGCAGCAACCCAGATAGCCAACAGTTACAAATTTCACATGCAAAATGCACCAAAATAATATTAAAGCTATTGAAGACTTTCTCTTCAATAACATAATCAATAACAAAATAGCTAAACTGAACTACATATAAATCAAGCATCATGTGATTCTATAGAGCAATCAACAACAATTAAAAGTGGCGCACAAAAGTGACTGGTTCCCAGTAAAATAGGTAGGAATCTCCTCAGTAAAAATTTTCCATCTCATGTGTCAGACATGCCACGCATCCACCTAAGTTGACAACTTTTCAGACAGTTTCAATCATGCTCTCTTTAACATTTACTTAAACAATATGCACATAATGAAGTTGCATGCTTTTTATGAAAATGTATTTCTTCACTAATTTAGCTTTAAGCCTTTTCTATATACAAACAAGCTGGAACACATACAACTATCTCCACATATGTGCATAATCAGTTAATCACAAACATAGGCATATAAAACCATGTACACTATCCCACTCCGGCAAACTACCATATATCCAACACTCCACATCTATGTCAAAATACACAACGCTGTGTGTCCACAGTCCAGAGTTGCCAGAATATACAAGGCACCACAAACCAATGTTACATTGTTGCAAGTGAATTTATGTGATTCAAGTTACTATAGTCTACACTTCTATTGTGAAGCTGTGCCGTGCCGGTCATGTATTGGATATGATACTTCTTTTCCGCGTGTGCGGATTAGAATTTGCATCGTGTTGTATCATGTTCATATCTGTGTATCCATGTCCATGCAACGAGTATAGTTCCAAGTTCAAGATTATATGCCATTTCTAAATCTGATTAATTCAACCAAAAGTCCAAAAGTTCTGTCTCTTTCTAGGTAAGTGTAAGACCCAACTTGTGTAAGCTTTTGATTGAAAAAAGCTATCATTTAACCTAGCCTTGTAAATCATTGAATAAGATTGTAAATTAAGGCCACTGAGGCATGTCTAAGAGGTGAGGGGTGGGACTGAGCTGTAGGAGGTCTGAGATTCAAGAAAAAACAATGGCCTTGTTCTAAAAAAAAGAAAATAAATATATCATATTAACCATCTTAACAATTAAGGAGACCAGCTTAAATAAATCTGTTAAGTTATTAGTTATTGGGTTATTGGGTTATTACCCATATTTACCCATTTACCCGCGTTGCCTTCCATATATATCTTGTAACTCTCTTTTATCAATATTAATGATCTTTTAGGGTTTTCAATTTCTCTACATGGTATCAGAGCAAGAGAAACCCTAATCCTCAAATTCACCATCTCCTTTCTTCCTTTCCTCAAATTTCTTCTTCCTTTTCCTCCACCATCACCTCCACAATGATGCCGCCGTGCCACCCTTCTCCAAGTGCCGCCACCCCCTCCAAGAGGAGCCACCCCTTCTCCAAGTGCCACCACCCCCTCCAAGAGGTGCCGCCCCCTTCTCCAAGTGCCATCACCCCCTCCAAACCCTAAAAAGGGTGTCTCCCCCCTTCTCCTGCCTTCACTAGAGGTCTCAAACAGGGTCATAACTACTCAACAATCAATTTTTTACATCTGATTTGGCTATTTGGATGCTCTACAAGTCTTCTCTAGTGAGATATGATCTGTTTACTGCTTAAAATCGGATTTTTTACATCTGATTTGATTATTAGATGCTCTACAAGACTTCTCTAGTGAAATCTGATCTGTTTCCTGCTTAAAAATCAGATTTTACATCTGATCTGGCTATTTCAGGCTGAGATATTGTTTCCTTGATGCAATTCTAGCTGTCAATGCTTCTATCTAATAACTAAGTTTCTTGGTTCTCTTACTTACTGGCTATTTCCTGCTACTACTTCTGATTTCTTGTGATCTATCTATTGGCTACTATGTCTGAAGCTACAAGTTCCTCTTCCACTATGATCTCCTCTCCGATAGTTGAGACTTCTATTCCCAAGATAATGTTAAGGACTACGGTGAAGTTGAATGGCTCCAACTACCTATTATCGGCGCAAGTGTTTTGCATATTCATTAATGCTCCGAACAAATTGGCCCACCTCCTACAGCCTCCATCTGCTAATCCAAATCCCACATATGTGACTTGGCTTAATGGAGATTATTTTGTGATGACATGACTTCTCAACAATCTGAAGAAAAAGATCAGTGATAGTGTCATGTTCCTGACTACTGCTAAAGACATGTGGGATACACGGAAGGTGATGTATGACACTGAAAAGAATCCCTCGATGGTATTTGAGATTTCTTTGGCGAACTCAAAGGTCTTATTGATGAGATAGAGATGCATCAACCTATTGTTACTAATTCGGCAACACTGAGGGGGTATCATCAAGATCTCGCAGTGACAAAGTTTCTATCTGGCTTGAGCCCTTCACCTAGATCTATAAAGTGTGTCTTCGTTAGGTATTCTAGGACACAAAAAGGATACCAGTGCAAAAATCCCTCTACCATGAAGTATTTGGTATCTGCTGATGTCACATACTTTGAGTATGTTCCATATTTCTCTACACAAGTTCTTGTCACCATATCTGAGATTGTTCCTCCTTCACTGTATGTCATTGCCGACACATGCTTCTATTGTTGCTTTTGCCAGTGCCGCCAGCAGAGACCACAGATCCACCTGCATCAAAGCCAGCTCGGGATTTTAGATACGTTTATACTCGTCGCCCAAAGGTTCATGCCTCCGAACCAATTCCGACTAATCCCTCTCCGGTAGACGGTCCTCCTCCACCATCAGCTTCTCCCTCTGATCTGGATATTCCTATTACTCTTCAAAAAGATAAACGATCTTGCACTAATCACCCTATTTCGAATTTCATCTTTTATGATCATCTAAACCCCACTTTTCGCTTGTTTGCTCTCTCTTTGTCTTCTGAGTCTATACCCAGGTCCTATACAGAGGCTTTATTGGTACCTGCCTGGAAACAGTCTATGGATGAGGAGATGAAAGCTTACTTCTAGAGGAACTTGGGAGTTGGTTTCAGCACTAACAGCTGCGGTAGTTGTTGATTGTTGTTGGGTCTTTACTTTAAAGTACCGCCCAGATGGATTTGCGGATAGATATAATGCCAGGCTCATGGCTAAGGGTAAACTCAGACATATGGCATAGACTATTTTGAGATGTTCTCGCCAGTTGCCAGGATGAACTCTATCAGAATTCTGTTCTCTATTGTTATTAACTTGTCATGTCCATTTGTTCCAAATGGATGTGAAGAACGTCTTCTTATATGGGAATCTTCAGGAGGAAGTTTATATAGAGCAACCTCCAGGTTATGTTGCTCAGGGGGAGACTAAAGTATGTCGTCTATAGAAAGCTATACATGGACTCAAGCAGAGTCCAGAGCGTGGTTTGAGAAGTTCAGTCTTACAATTTTTGACATTGGCTTTCGTCGATGTCATTCAGATCACTATGTCTTCGTTCGGCGCACAAGGTTTGGCATTGTAGTTTGGCTATTTATGTTGATGACATTTTACTGACTGGTATTGACTCAGCTGGAATAGTGGAGACTATGATATATCTCAAGCGTCATTTTGTGACCAAGGACATGGGACGTCCAAAATACTTTCTGGGAATTGAAGTTACACATCTAAAATATAGTATACTTCTTTCTTGTCGAAAGTATGCTCTGGACCTTCTGGAGAAAACAAGATTTTTAAGATGCAAGCCTGCAAATATACCAATGAAAGCCAATGTGGATTTATGATTTGATGACAGTCATACACTTGATGATCCAGGGAGATACAGGAGGTTGATTGGAAAGCTGATCTATCTTACGGTGACTAGGTCAGATATAAATTTTGTTGCAAGAGTTCTGAGTAGATTCATGCATCAGCCTAGAGAGACTCATTGGTTAGTTGCGATGAGGGTTCTACCTTACATCAAGAGTTGTTCCGGAAAAGGGTTGATGTATAGGAAACATGGACATGTACACATTTCTAGATACTCTGATTCAGGATATGCTGGTGATCGAGGGGATAGAAAGTCTACTATTGGCTATTGCACATTTGTTGGAGGAAATCTAGTAACTTGAAGGAGCAAGGAGTGTGTCTCGCTCAAGTGCTAAAGTTGAGTATAGAGTTATGGCTCATACAGCATACGAAATGGTGTGGTTAAAAAATTTACTGATAGAGCTTGGTTTAAAACAGCCTAGATCAATGCCTATGCATTGTATAATCAATGTGTCATCTATATTGCGCAGAATCCAGTGTTTCGTGAAAAGACCAAACGCATTGAGATTAACTATCACTTTGTCAGAGATGCTTGGACCAAGAAGGTGGTTATGTTTCAGTTCACACCATCGTCGAAGCAGTTAGTTGATTTACTTACCAAAACTGCCTCACCTCAGGTGTATTCTAATCTTTGTAACAAGTTGGGCATGTTAAATATCTATACTCTAGCTTGAGGGAGAATGTTAAGTTATTAGTTATTGGTTATTGAGTTATTACCCATATTTACTCATTTACCCTCATTGTCTTCTATATATATCTTGTAACTCTCTTTTATCAATAATAATGATCTTTTAGGGTTTTCAATTTCTCTACAAAATCAACTAACCATATCAGGTTAAATATGACTTCGGGATAAAAGTACAAAAAAGAAGAAGAAAATAATTCAAAGTAAGCATAGATCATTTAAAGAATCTATGCTCTTTAATTGGTCAAATAACAGGGACCAATGACAGATGTGATGACTGGGATCAAGAAACATTGACACAAGCATCCTACACTATCCCACATGCAGTATGTTTCAGTGTGATATGAGGAGTTTAAAGTACATTAAATAGCAAGAACACAAGAAACTAAGAATCCACTCATGGGTACAACTTCCCTTTCTTCAAACGGCATTAAATTTGACTACACATGTAGTAGGCCCAGGTACATGATAAGAAAGGATAAGATTGCATCAATTTTTGAAAATGAATTTCCTGTGGTTGTTTCTGAGCTTTAGCCATACAAAAGATATAATATAAAGATATAATATTTGTAGCTTAAAATTACAAGATATGCATTCAACAGTATAGTAATCTGTTGTGGGTGATGGTTTGGCTAATGGCACCTGAGTAGATGAAACCTCCAGGGAAGACATAACCAAGTGAAGCTAAGTTTTGGCTCTAAAAGCAATGTATGCATGTTTTCAACCTAGCTAATAGCTCTTGCATAGTGACAAGACGAGGTCTTCAAGGAAGGAGATTAAAACCACAATTTTGAGTTGGTAGTATAAAGTTATTCCCATTTCATACTAGCTAAATATCCTAGACTTTTTTTCTCCATCTAAATGCTTTGAAAATTTGAAGTTAACAACTTGCTACCTTACGTTATTAATGCGGACATCCAGAGCTGAAAAGCACGCCATGTGCATGACACGTGTATTACCCGTGGAGAAAACATCTCGTTTCAAATTTCCAGTACTAGAATTCTATTTTAGCTTTTTTATATTGCAGTTGTATTTTTTTAATTAGAAGTTTTTTAGTTTCTTTAACTTGAAATTGAAGTTCAAGTTTGATGAGGAGTTTGAGCTGTATTTAGATTTTGTAAAAGCCTATATAAGGCCTTGTATCAAACAATGAAGGCAATGAAAATTTTTGATATAAAAAATTGTGAGAGATTTGTTTATCTCAAATTGGTTTAGAAATTTTCCTAATTATTTTTTAAAACCCTAACCCTAGATTTTCCCTCTTTGATTTCTTCTCTGATTTTTCTCTGTAAACTTCTCTCTCCTATTCACAACCTCTCTAATGTAACACGGGAAGATCCAATCACCTTCAAACTAAAAATTAGGAACTAGAGTTTTGAAATGAAGAAATAGAAAAGAAATTAGGGTCTAGTGATAGAACCAGATAAAAATTTGAGCTTCACACCCCTTACGCTACGGGCTTCACACCCTAAACTCAAGATTACCCTCAAGAATTTTTAAGTGAAAAAGTTTTCATTTAATCATTGCTATTTTATTCATTGAGTTGAGCCTCTTTAAATAGGCTCCTACAAAGCAAACTTCCCATCACAACCGCTATGGGAGTAACTTTCATAATAAAATAAAACAATTAAACTCAAAATAAACTAAGACATGAAAATAACTAGCAAATGAGCGTAATGTCCTCATCATTTCCCCAGAGTGGGAAAAACTCGATCCTGTCGAGTGAGGGCACCCCTCTTGAAGCATCTCAATTAGACCATGGAGGTTATTGTGGCAGCAGCAGCACTAGTGCATCACATCGAGATCAAGGTGGTAGAGCTGGAGCTGGCTTCCGTGACAAACAGGTAATCGTCAATAGGAGCTCGATCAATATACATGCAGCATGACAAGTCAACTCAGCTCCACTGAAACTAATCTACATGCCAAAGCACTAATCTCCTATATATCACTCATGTAGAAAGATCTGCAAGGGATCATACACATCAGGTGATCTCAAGAAAACTGAGGTCTCGTGACTGCCAGAGAAGGTACTAGTTCCAAGATGGGCTCTCCTAGAAGATCTGCATAGGTCTCAATAAGTAGCTCTACAACTTCCGCGACACTAATACAGCCACAATTTCTGGCCCTGGCTTATCATCAATTTCTGGCTCTGATTTTGAATCTTCAACAATCTCTACCACCTTACTTTCTAGCATTTTCACCATGCCAGTGATGATCTCCTTGCATTCAGCGATCAGAACATTGAATTGTGGCCCCTCGAGGTGTGAAGCATACCGAGGATGAAGAAACTCTTGTAAGATAAGCCACTCTCGAGAGTCGATATGACCGTCTTCCCACCACCAATAAACTTCTCCAATCAGTTTCAATTTGGCATATTGATACTTCTGTGCAGGTGTCTAGGAGAAATGATTGAAAAAAATTTCAAGATGGTTTCCTACTTTTCATACCCATCCTAATCATTGGAACCCAAAATACGGGAGAGTTGCATACATTTCCCTTTCAACCTCCTCATCACTATCAGTATATATGTATTTGCCAGCCACAAAGTAAAACCCCATAAATAAAACTCAGTGCATAAAGATAAGAGGTTATTCAAGAATCTCAGTGGCTCGAACTGAACTCAAATCGGGCTGAAAATGTGGTCTGAAACGCTGATTTTCTACTGTAGAGAGTATCTGCACCAAACACAGGCTCTGGAGGTCGGATCTGCAGCTCAAATGCTATGAATTCAAAATTCTTGAGGTGCTCTTGAGTTTAGGGTGTGAAGCCGTGGTGTAAGGGCCACGAAGCCCAAATTTATCTGGTTCTTTTCTCAAACCCTAATTCATCTTTTCTCAAAACCCTAGTTGTTTTCTTTGAATTGAAGGTGATTGAGATCTCGTATTACATCACTCTCCTTCTCTCTTCTCCACACACAGCCAAAGAACCCCAGCCCCCTTTATTTCTCTTTCCCTCTCTCTAGCCGCCTATAATCCCTTTTTCCATGCCTTGCTGCTTGCATCCTTGACCGTTGCCAGTACTCGCCACCAGAGCCAGCTCAAGCCCGATGACTACACATTGCCTCGCGTCCAGTCGATCTCCTTCCTTCCGAGGTCCTTTCCCTCACGACATCCGCAACCCGGCCTCCTCGTCGTACCTCTCCGCCTGATCCGTACACTGTCGATCCTCCCCGCCGAATACGAGGCTTCGTGCCTACCGAGTGCAAGACCCTGCCCTCGTCCTGCTTTTCCTCTGCTACGGCCGCGCCACCACCGGTTACCCTCTGCACTCTTCTTGCGCCTCCTAGCCGACGAGTGCCGCCTATGAGCACCACTATCTTCAACTCTCATCACTGCCAACTAGGGGTGCCATCGGATCGGATACGGATCGGATATTACCTCTACCATATCCATATCCGCACCCAACCTTCGGATACGGATACGGATACGGATATTGGCGGATGTGGAAAAATGATATCCGTATCCGCCAAAATCGATATCATATATAAATCGGATATTAGCGGATCGGATGCGAATACTAATCGGATATGTTAAAATGGATATGCTTATAGATAAATTAAACAGAAATACTTATATTACTTTTTATCTCATCTACTACAATATTAAATGTGATACATACTATGATATTATTGTGTACATATCAATACATTCATCATATTCATTGTCATTTGACTTCTATAACAATAAATTACACGTCCTCCGGTGCTAAATGCCGATTCGGATGCCATGGTTGATGTCGAAATACTCAAAATATCATGTGGTGCTCTTGCAAGAATCGAATACTTTTCACTATTACTTTTTCACCAACTCAAATATCAAAATCTAATACCTATTCCATTGAAGAATAGTCTTCTCCATACCGATATCATTATGAAGCACGCAATATTCGGATATCGGATCGGATACGAATAAGATATTACTTTTACCATATCCGTACCCGCACCTATCTTTCGGATACGGATACGGATACGAATATTAACGGATGTGAAAAAATGATATACGTATCCGGATTGGAGGCGGATTCGGATGCGGATATCCGCGGATAATCCGTATCCGGTGGCACCCCTACTGCCAACAATAAGAAGTAGATAGCAGAAAGTTCAATTGGGTTTCCAATTCAAAACAAAACCCGACCCGAACCTGCTCCACAAAAGAAGAGAAAATGAATTGGTTTAAGTCATAAACCAGTTTGCTACAGTATTTCCCGGATTCGCTAAGCACAATAAACCCGCTTCTCAGAACAGACCCGTTAGTGCACCGTCTTCATTTTCGGGCCGCAACTTTCACATCTGGCGTCCATTTTAGTTGATTTTTGAGGCGTTACGATCATAACGAGGAAAGCTTTGCACCGGCATCCACCACAGGTCGTTGAGATCTTAGTGATTCTCAATATGTAATTTTTCTTAACGCGGTCATTTATTTGTGAGTTGATATTCACATCTATACTTTATTGATTTAATCTGCTCCCACAAATAGTGAGATCGTGAGATTCTAATAGTCATTTAGTTGCTAGTCCTTTACATTGCATTTATAACTGTGCCATCTTAATTTAGGAATTGTATTTAATTATTCGAGATTAGAACGATACAACTGTGTGTGCATCATTTTATAAAATTTATCTGTTTGCATATTAGTTTTAATTGTTTTTCTATTCAAGATCTGTCGTTAGTGAAACGTAGTGAAGTTTTGTTCTGTCATTGATTTCTGATTCATATACTTCATCATTTCACATCAATTTGGTGTCAGAGCACGGTTAGGCTAGGATTTGCATATAGACACTTGTTAAGAATTTTACCACTTTCTTGCATTTTAAAAAAACATATAGTTTAAATTTGCATCTCTTCATCTTCATTTAGGTTTTGTATAGTGCATGCCCACCTGTAGTGGTCACCCATACATGTTAGGAGAGCCTAGCGAATCTCACACAACACATTCTATGGATCCTCAATAATTTGCCACAACACTCGCTGCCATACAAGCCCAATTGGTAGCCATGAACCAAACCCGAGAAAGGCTAGATAAGGTAGAGACACGTCTCGAAAATCGCAACGAACGCGAAGAACATGAACTAAACTGTAAACGAGCGTGAAGAAGAGTGTGGTCCCTTGACACAATACCAAAAGCGCAATGAGCAAAATCCCGATAATGGGGACATCTCTCTAAGATTGTGATTCTACACCAAGAGATGTTGTCGCATCCTTTCATTATGGTTCGATTAGAGCTTGAAGACTCACACTATGTTGAACCGATTATTTTAGTTATTTACTCTTA
This sequence comes from Agave tequilana, assembly GCA_038442645.1. Classification (NCBI taxonomy): domain Eukaryota; kingdom Viridiplantae; phylum Streptophyta; class Magnoliopsida; order Asparagales; family Asparagaceae; genus Agave; species Agave tequilana. The sequence continues at coordinate 205,528 of JAVJIF010006323.1, forward strand.
ATTGTAATTTTGTTATTTTTATTATTTAGTTTATTTTAGTCCCATATCGGTTGGATGGGATCTCTCCGTTGATGTAGACCTATTTAAGGCCAAGACTAGTATTGAATTTCTCAGTTTTGAATGAATTGAAATTGCTTTAAAAAGCTTTGTAGCTAGTGTGCTTAGGTGAGAAATCCTAGGGAGAGATTTTCAATTGTGTTGGTTCCCCATCATCTTGGTATCAGAGCTTAAATTCTAAATTCATCCAAAACAGAGAAATTCAATACTAGTCTTGGTCTTAAATAGGTCTACATCAATAGAGAGATCCCGTTACAACCAATATGGGACTAAAATATCTAACATAAATAAATAACAAAATTACAATTAAGAGCAAATAACTAAGATAACCAGTCCAACATAGCTTGAGTCCTCAACCCCTAATCGAACCATAATGAAAGGGTGTGAGGACGTCTCCTGGTGTAGGTGTAGAATCGCAATCCTGGAGAGCTGTTGGTGATTTAGAACACACCTATCAGATAGTTTAGGACTTAGATGCTTCTTGAGGGTTTTATTATCAACGAGGTTCAGATTGTAAGAGCCAGGATGCTAGAACAAACTTTGGACAATCCCGTCTCAAAACCAGTCCCAATAGTTTCACTCTGACAAGAGATCTCAAGGGGAAGGGCCCAGCCGAGAGCGTACCCTGGGCCCACCCTGCACTCAATACTTTAAATGTCAAGGTTATGGGCATGTGGAGAAGTTCTGCCAAGTAAATCCAGAACTCTAGAACTCTTTTCCTGGATGATCAATCAGATGAGGTACATACGAATTTCAAAAGATGTTGTGTTCATAGGAAATGCGAGTAGCGATTCTGAGGATGACACGGAACATGTGGAGTTTCTTAACACTATTAGGCATGTTGCTATCGTCCGATGTACTCTAACACAACCTAAAGCTACGGTTGACTGGCGTAGAATCACGATCTTCCACACGTGGATAAAAATTGATAATAAAAACTATAAAATCATTGTTGACAGTGGAAGTTGCATAAATATTGTGTCATCCAGTTTGATCTCAAAGATAGGGTTAAAGACGGCCCCTCACCCTAGCTCATACAAAGTTATCTGGGTTAATGCAGCCAGTGTTCTAAATGGCGGCCACAGCGGCTACATCAGCCGGAAAAATTTATCAGAGATGGGGATATATCAGGGATATTTTCAAAAATTGGATGTCAAAATTGGACTGTAATATACATTTCTTGTCTTAAATCGCATCTCAATAAGACAATATATGCACAAATTATATAAATCTACATAAAACATCATACTTATATATTTAAGATATGCTTAACTCGATAACTTGTATTAAGCCTATGAATCCATAATCACTACCCAAGTGTAGAATCTTCAAAAATGTCACATTGCCACATCACTCGAATTACCCAAATACCTAACCTAGAAATTGAATGTAAAACGCTATATCGGGTCCAAAATCGCCGGAATTGCGGCCGATATATAGGGTCCATGCCTATTTATCGGCGATTTTGGATGAAAAACGCTATATCAGTTTGGATGTGCCAAATCATTGCTGCTAGGTGCCGTAAACCAATATCGGTGCAATATCGGGGTTATATCGGGGATATTTAGAACACTGAACGCAGCATCGATGAAGGTGAACGAATGATGTCTTGCACCTGTGCAATTTGCCACATACAAAGATAAAATTCAGCGTGATGTAATAACCATGGATGCAAGTCACGTGATTCTTGGTCGGCCTTGGTTGTTTGATATAGACGTAACCTTGTGAAGGAAGTCCAACATTTGTACCTTCAACCATGAGGGGCAATGGATCAAATTGATTCCAAGTCAATCAAAATCCAAACAAGGCGAGAAGACGGTGGAAACAAGAAAGGAAAAGAACTTCAATTTGATCAGTCCTAAAGAAATTGAAAAAGATGATTAATGGGACACAAATCATCGTTTTGGTTGCTCGAGAAGTTGCGAAAGAATCTCGTGAGACAATTCTTCCTGTAGTGGCCCTTATTAACACAGATTTTGCTGATATGTTTCTCAAAGATCTCCTAAATCAATTGCCACCTATGCGAAACATTCAACATGCTATTGATTTAGTATCAAGAGCTACTCTGCTCAACTTGCTGCACTATCAGATGAACCTGATGGAACAGGTCAAATTACGAAGGCAAGTTGAAAAGTATTTGAGTAGAAGATTCATACGAGAAAGCTTGAGCCCTTGCGCATTCCACACACTATTGACGCCCTAGGAAGATGGAACATGATGAACGTATGTGAATAGTCGTGTTTCAATAAAATAACGATAAAATATCATTTTTTTCAATTCTCAGACTGGATGATATGCTTGACATGATGTTCGTGCCACGATCTTTTCAAAGAATGATTTGAAGAGTGGTTACCATCAAATTCAAATCCGCCAGATAAAAGATGATTGTATGAGTGAATGGTTGTCGTTTGGCTTGTCTAATGCTCCAAGCACCTTTATGAGGGTGATAACACAAGTATTATGACCTTTTATAGAAAAGTTGGTGGTCGTATTTTTGATGACATGCTCATCTGCGGTAAATCGACGGAGCAACATTTAGACCATCTCTCGCATGTTTGTGTGGTTTTAAGGAAAGCTTATATGACAACCCCAAGAAGTGTACCTTACTTACAAACCAAGTCGTTTTCCTGAGGGTTGTTGTGTCTTCACAACTCACAAAGAGTCTGCAGAACCCGATATGAGTAAGGGTATTGTAGAATGGTCGGAGCCCTACAGCATTAAGAAAGTGAGAAGTCTTCATGGGTTAGCCACTTTCTATAGATGATTTATCCAAAATTTTAGTACCATCATGACCCCAATTACCGACGATCTGAAACAAGAATTCGAATGGACTGAAGCTGCCGCCAAGGCGTTCCAGGAAATCAAAGAGAGGATGACGGAAGTTCTTGTTATGAGACTTCCAGATTTTTCGAAAGCTATCGAAGTCACTTGTGACACCTCGGGCATTAGAATAAGAGGTATTTTAAGTCAAGAAAGCACCATGTTACCTATTTTAGCGAAAAATTAATGATACTTGGAAACAGTATTCCACCTACGATAAGAAGTTTTATGCAGCAGTTTAAGCTCTGCATTACTGACGCCATTACTTATTACAGCAAGAATTCATTATCTATTCGGACCACGAAGCCCTTAAATATCTCAACTCATAAAAGAAACTGAATTCGAGGCATGGTAGGTGGGTAGAGTTCTTCAAGATTATACCTATGCCCTCAAACATAAGGCCAGGGTCAAAAATAAGGTCGTTGATGCACTTAGTCTTCGCCTCCCCTTACTCTCTGTCATGAGCACTGAAGTGGTTGGTTTTGAGAAAATCAAAAACACTTATGAGTCATGTCCTGATTTTGAAAATATATTCAGTATCTTAAAGCATAGTTTGACTCATGACGTTGATGATTTCTCCTGCAAGATGAATATATGATCCGTTCTCGTAAGTTGTGTATCCATTGCACCTCCTTGAGAGAATTTTTAGTATGTGAATTACACGCTATGGAAGCTTGCTGGACATTTTGGACGAAATAAGACAATCTGTGGAACATCATTTCTATTGACGAAGCTTGAAGCGAGATGATGCTAGGCTTGTTGGCCAATGCCGCACATGTCAACTAGCCAAGCAACATAAACAAAACAATGGACTCTATGCTCCCCTTCCAGTTCCAAATTGCCCTTAGCAAGATGCTAGTATGGATTTCGTGTTTGGTCTCCCAAAAACTGCATGAAAGCACAATTACATACTTGTTGTGGACCGTTCTCAAAAATGGCCCACTTTCTGCCATGTTTTAAAACTTCGGATGCCCTCTGATCGTTACGATCTATTGTAATGAAGTTGCTAGGCTACATGGGATGCCCAAAACAATGGTCTCAGACAGGAATGTTAAGTTCACGAGTTACTTGAAAAATCCTATATCATAAAATGGGAACTAAACTTCAATTTTCTATTACCTTTCACTCACAAACCAACGGATAAAGTGATGTAGTCAATAGGAGTCTGGGTAATCTTTACGTTGTATAGTGGGTGAGAATCTAAGAACATGGGATCTTGTGTTACATAGCGCTAAGTTTGCATACAATAGTTCTGCCAATAGAACCATAAGTATGAGTCCATTTGAAGTAGTGCATGGTTATCAACCTAAACAACCTATAAACTTAATTCCTATGACACCCCATCATAACAGAATGTCTGAGTCAGCTACGTCATTTGCATCGCACATTCATGACCTGTATAAAGTGATCAGCAATCAAATTCAAAAAAAGTAATGCAAATTATAAATCTTATGCAGATTTGCACAAGAAAGCACATAAGTTTAATGTAGAAGATTACATGATGGCTCAGATTCATTTGGAATGGTATCTTTTT